>CAUYPO010061799.1:0-12637 GCA_963574435.1 Cheirogaleus major
GACACATAAGTACTTAGGATATCTTTGGCACATCATAGGGCATGATATAATGAGAACAATGAAAAAGGATGTGAAATACTGAAGCAGTAATACAAGCGATAACTTTCCCTGCTGTTGCTTCAAAAGGTAAAAAATAGGCTCGGCATGGTGGCTCACACCTGTAATCCTAGCACTCTGGGAGGCCAAAGCGGGAGGATCGCTCAAGGTCAGGAGTTCAAGACCAGCCTGAGCAAGAGCGAGACACCGTCTCTACCAAAAATAGAAAGAAATTAGCTGGACAACTAAAAATATATAGAAAAAATTAGCTGGGCATGGTGGCACATGCCTGTAGTCCCAGTCCCAGCTACTCAGGAGGCTGAGGCAGGAGGATCGCTTGAGCCCAGGAGTTTGATGTTGCTGAGACCTAGTCTGATGTCATAGCACTCTAGCCCAGGCAACAGAGCAAGACTCTGTCTCAAAAAAAAAAAAAAGGTAAAAAATATAGTTGCATGACCATCTCAAAGATGACCAGAAGAATCATGCAACAATGTTTAATATGATGTATCACGCAATGTCTCATTCTGCCTTGGGTCCATGCCCTATATCTTAGAAGAAGTGATCACACTTCTCCTTAAAAACTACCTGTTCTCTGCTGGAAAACAGGGCTTCCAAATCTGCAGAATGGACCCATTCTTCCTGTTTTTAAGGCTAGTGCCCTGAAGATGAGCTGAGGCATTGCAAGAAAACACACGCCCATTTCAGGAGGTAGCTCCCCTGTCACGTGCTTGCCAGACCAATACCTAGGCCAAGTCACGGCATAGCCCAGTTGGGGAAGTGCTCGGCCTGCTAGGGGAGGAAAAGGACTGACACCAAATGAGACGCAGAACCTAGCTCACATACCAAAGTTTCTAGCAGGGAAATCATGGGACACGATTGTGAGTGTACCAAATCATAGGGGATGGAATATAATATACAATATTCTATATAATATAATATCATAAATAAAGTGCTTTTCGATATGGGAGCCCCCCTCCGTTGACAGCAGATTTACCACAGGCAGGGTCCACTGAAGATCATGCTAATGCATTGTTAGGCTGGCTTTGAAACTTTGGGGAAATGATGGGTCACACTCACTTCAGAGAAATTCCGGAACTCCACGGTAAATAGTTGAGCAAGAGATCAAGACATGGGCATGCTGGAGAAGATGGATATACTATGTAAGGCCCGAACGCTTATTAACTGGCTATAATCTACAGGGGAGTTTAGAACACAGTTTACCAAACCCATAAGGAACGTACTCGTGAGGGGACACCAGCGCTGTTGCAGAGCTCAGTGATCTTCTCTTCTGGGGTACAGGGCTGAGGACAGGAACAGCTTTACAGAAATGGTCTCCTAGAAAGCCATAGTGATAATGTAAGCCAGGTGGTGGCATTTAACTTTCAGAAGCAAGGTAGGTGCAATTATCATAATGAATACCATTATAGGAGTGGCAACCATAAAAGCCTGAGCCACCAGGAGCTAGTGCACATGATTAATGGAGCATGGTGTTCCTAGGGCAAGATAGCTGGGCAGACAACAAGGGTATTGTTCAATGTCAACTACAAAAGAAATCAAGGATGGCTAATTAGGAGAGTGAATACAGAGATAAAAAAAAAAAAAAGTCACAGTCCCTAACATAGTTTTCAAACCTAAGCCAGTTTTCAGACCTGTAACCCACTGACTCATGCAGTGGCTGGGTCCAAAACACCACAGCAAGTAGATGAATTAATGATTCTTCCTAGTTCATTCCCAAAGGGATCTACAGCCCTGTAGATCCTTTACTCAGGTAACCATACCCTGGGGAAAGGGATATATTGAGACATTTTGAGAACTATTTTACTTAAGGTCTGACTTGTTATTGACAGCCAGAGACCTGAAGCCTCATCACGGCCTCTCTAGTAGAGTGGGGGCATATGAGGGTCAAGCAATAAATGGAGTCCTGGCTCATGTCCAGCTCACATGGGACCCATGGATTAATAAAGTGTTCAGTGCCCCAGTCCCTGAATGTATGACTGGAGTGGACACACTTGGTAGTTGTCAGAATACTCATTTGGGTTCCTTGGTCTGTGCAATTAAAGTTATCACATAGTGGGAGGGCCAAGTGGAAGCCTCTAAAACTCCCTCCCCCAGCAATATACTACAGTACACCTGAAACAATTTCACACCCTAAGGGATTTTTGCAGAAGTAAGTGCCACCCTTAAAGACCCACAGGATGCCTGGGTGGTGGTCCCTTTCATGTCCTTTCATTTACTGTCAAGCGGAATGTACAGAGAGACCCTGGCAGAGGATAGTCCCAATTACAACAGCTATTTTTATGTGGGAGTGGATGGTGGTCGCTTCCTTAGGTGCCTTGCAGGGAGTTGAGAAAGATCAGCACAGCTACCATTGAAAAAGGGACACTGAAGAAACCAGAGGTATCTTCAGATACAATTAAATATATTAAGAATCCAGCTAAGGCTGAAGACCGTGAATGCTCACTGCAACCTCAAACTCCTAGGCTCAAGTGATTCTCCTACCTCAGCCTCTCGAGTAGCTGGGACTACAGGCACACACCATCATGCCCGGATAATTTTTCTATTTTTAGTAGAGATGAGGTCTTGCTCCTGCTCAGGTTGGTCTCAAACTCCTGAGCTTAAGCAATCCTCCCACCTAGGCCTCTCAGAATGCTAGGATTGTTGCCATGAGCCACCATGCCCAGAAGCATCCATTATCTGAGTTTTAAGGTTCAGCATCCTAGATACAGAGTCTAGGCTGATGTAGCCATTTCCTAGGGCTGCTGTAACAAAGTGCCAAAGACTGGGTAGCTTAAACTGACAGAAGTCTATTCTCTCATAGTTTTGGAAGGTTAGAAGTCCAAAATCAAGCTGTCAGCAGGGCTATGCTCTCCCTGAAGGTTCTAGGAGAAGATCTTCCCTTGCCAATTTCTAGCTTCAGGCAATCCTTGGTGTCCTAGGCTTGCAGCTGAATAGTCGCAACCTCTGTCTTCACATGGAGTTCTTCCCTCTGTGTCTTCACATCACTTTCCCACATGCCCTTTCTGTGCATGTTCCACTTGTGTGTGTTCAAATTTCCCTTCTTTTATAAGGACACCAGTCATTGTGTTAGAGCCCACTCTAATATAGCAAGACCTCATTAACTTAACTAATCACATCTGCAAAGACTCAATTTCTAAATAAGGTCCCATTCAAATGTATCTGGGGTTAGGATTTCAACATATCTTTTGGGGGACACATTTCAAAACACAACAACTGCATAGGTCATGGTGTTAAGACATGATGGAGCTGGGCACAGTGGCCCATGCCTCTAGTCCCAGCTACTCAGAATGCTGAGGTAGAAGGATTGCTTGAGCCTCGGAGTTCAAAGCCAGCCTGGGCAACATAGTGAGATTCCATCTCAAAAAAAAAAAAAAGACATGATGGATGTGAGATGATAAACTGGGAGAAAAGAAAATGGGTCAAATGGTTCTTTGAATAAATTCAAAGAACAAGAGTAGTGGAATGGAGGATGTTGAAAGAATAAAATGCTCTGGTCAGAAACTAGAATATTGAAGTTTACATTTGCAGAGGGTAGGCTGTTCAGGTTGGATATTAGATCCAGAGTGCACCTATGATCTACTGAGGAGGGTGAGGACAAAGGTTGTCAGATTTAAGAGGTAAAGGAACATCACCCCTGTGAACATTGGCATTGCCCGTGATGGCAGGAGTGGGAAGAAATTCTGTGAGCAAGATACCAGTGATATCTGCGAATGATGGGGTGTGACCAGGACACAAGAGAATAATCATGAACAAGGAGAAAGTATGGTGTAGCCAGAGAGTTTGCAAGATTGTGAAAAAATAGTAGTCAACAAAGGTCTTAATGGCTTGATACACATCCATTTTAAAGTCACATATCAGGTTTTTAACCAAATGATTTTAACAGCCACTGATGATCAGTGCCTAGGTCTGTTATTCCATTAGGGATTGCAAACAGATAGTATACTAATTCTATACTCCTTCTTTATTTATTAGCTGGAATTTTTCTACAAAGGATATTCTCTCATTAATTACTTGGTTATCCTGAGGTACTATTCAAATAAGAATAGGATAAATGTTTGATTAATTTCTTTTATTTAGCAAGTCTCAGAATAATGACTTTGTTTACTACCATATTCCAAAGGTGATGAATCAAAAATATATAAATTCTCCCTTTGTAATCTGTGAATTTAAGGTGATCCAAACTAAAATACTGACCTCATATTTTAATTACATCAGTCTATTCTAAGTTTGTACAGAAAAATGAAAAAGCAAAGCTTGGCAGGAAAACTTCTGGAAAAGAATTATAATAAAGGAAGACTAACTATAACATACATTAAGTATACTATTAAGCTGTAATAATTAAAGAACATAATATAGTTATGTGAATATGTTACTCAGTAGATAATAGTCTTAAATACATCTAAAAATTTGGTTATTATAAAAGAAATACATACTTTTCAAAGATGTCTTAAATTCTCTTCTTACAATGTAATTTTGACACTTCTGATTTCTATGGGTCTAATTTGTATTTTCTTCTTGAATCTGTATGGGCTTTGCAATTAATGTGGAAGTGACACTATGTGACTTTAGCAGCTAGATCATAAAGTGCAATAACTACCACTTGGCTCTTGTGGGAAGTGAACCCAGCCACCATGTTCTGAGGAAGCCCAAGCAGACACATGGAGGGATCACAAATAGGCATTTTGGCTGATAGCCCCAGATGAGGTCCCAGCTAATAGCCAGTAGCAACTAATGAGCGAGAAAGTCTTTAGTCTTCATATGATTCCAATCCCCATCAGTCTATCACCTCAGCCCTCCAATCTTCCCAGCTGAGCCCCTCTACTGAGGAGTAGAGACAGCCTTTGCTGGTGTGACATTTCTATATTCCTGACCCATAGAACCCGTGAGCCTAATACAGTCATGCATCACTTGAAACCAGGATGCGTTCTGAGAAATATGTCATTGGGCAATTTCGTCATTGTGCAGACATTATAGCATGTACTTGCACAAACAGACCTGGTACAGCCTGTTGCACACCAAGGCTACATGGTATGGTCCTAGGCTACAAGCCTGTACAGCATGTTACTGTACTGAATACTGTAAGCAATTATAACATAATGGTAGATACTTGTGTGTCTAAACATATCTAAACATGGAAAAGGTATAGTAAAAATATGGTATTATAATCTTCTGGGACCACTGCTGTCTATGTGGTCCACCACTGACTGAAACATTGTTATGCAGCACATGACTGTATAATGTTTTTTCAATCATGCCACTAATTTTGTGGTGGTTTGGTATGCAGCAATGATAACTGGAACAGTTAGGGAAAAGATACAGTATTCAATAAATGGTTTTAGAAAAAAATAGGTAGCTATTTGAAAGGTAAAACATATATCTTATACCAAAATAAATTCCCAATGGGTCAAAAAGTGAAATGTTAAAGATTAAACAAAAAAGTTACCAGGATAAGATTGGATAATTAAAAAAGAAAAGCAACTTGGAAGATTTTTTAAGTGTAATATAAAATCTTAAAACCATATACCATATATGACCAATACATATGGCTACATAAAAATACTAATATATTGCATAGGAAAAAAGGCTTATAAGTAAAAGTCATAAGCAAAGTCAAAAGATCTTGACTGTATGATGAGTCAATAGTAAAAAGAACAGCAATCTAGTAGAAAAACAACCCAAAAAATGAATAGCCAATTCACAGAAAGAAAACAAAGCAAATTCTTACAAAAAGAATGTCAATCTGAGGAATTTTAAAGCAGGGACCCTGAATCCGAAACTTGCCTGAGTGACTAGCTGTGTCACCTTTGGCAAATTTGTTTATCTCTGTTTTCCTTCAGCTTCCTCATCTACAAAATGATGATGAAATAATAGTACTTGTCTCTCAGAGTTTTATGAAGATGAAGTGACTTAATTCATGTAAGCTATTTACAACATCACCTAGAATGTAGCAGACATCAACATGTGATTGCTGTTATTATTGCTGCATATTGAGAAGTGGGGCATGGGATAGGAACTCAAATGCATCGCTTGTGGAAGAGTAAATCCGTTTATCCTAAACAGAGGACTATTTGCAAGGACCTTTAAAAAACTAATGACTCAGCATTTTCATTTGTAAGTATGGACCCTACAAATGTGGTCACACGTGTGGGAAATACAGCATGTGCAAAGGTATTCTTTGTAACATTGCCCTAGCAAGATTAGAAACTACCTAATATCTGGCTCCATCTAAAGGAGGTTGGTTTAAAATGAGGTTCACCGCTGCAACAGAATATTGTGAAACTATTGAAAACATTATAGGCTGCTCATGAGTAGAGATGATGCTCACTGCCTCATACAGAGGGATGACAGCTCTCTAGCTGTTGCTGTTTTGTAAACACAAGCGAAGTCCCAAGCAGAGGCAATCTGCAGTCATATAGCTCAGTGCCAGAGTATTGTAAATGCCCAATAAGTGATAGCTGTTATGATTTTATTATTTATCATTTATTTTCTCAATATAATGCAGTCATATCACAACAAGGCTCTCTGAGTTGTTTGTATCAGTACCTAATAAGGTCATCATTGGCCAAAGCCTTTGCTTCAAAAAAGCAACTCATCTCTCCCAGCTGCCGACTAGACTGGTCTGTCACTAGCAGCTGTTCCCCAGCTGGCCTCAGTCATGGCTTACTGCCGAAGAGCATACTTGTGTGAATCCTTAAAGTCCTTTTTGTCTCTGCTTATCATTACTTCTCTGTGTTTATAATACAGCAACTGCTAGCGAGCTGAGCTGCCCATTCATCTCTGGTGGCAGCCTCAGCTTTGACTTGGGGAGCCCACTGCTTCCTTGTGGATAGACTGAAAATGGCCTGTCATTGTGATCTACAGAGTCCACATCCCCATGTTTTAAAAGACAAATCGTTTACTAAAATAAAACTTTGCTGTGTTTTACAATTTGTGATCTCTAAGGTTCAAATGTCTCAATTCTGAAGAAAGTGTAAAAATCACCCAAATGAATCTTTATGTTGCATTTTTCAGTTTGCCAAATGCTCATTCCTATAAAATGGCTTTAAAAGTTCAACTTTTTAGGATTGGGAAGAAAAAGCACAAGACATTCAATTCCCCATTATAATGTATGATAGAACACTTGCTACTTACAAAAAAATACCTTTACGGATTTCCTTCTTGAACATCATTCTGTGACTTGCTTTCTTTTCCAATCTCCTTTCAAATGTTTAACATTTCTTATTTACTGTGACTCTCTTTACTGTTTATTTACTGTTTCTCTCCCTATTTTCCAAATGCATATACCCAAATCATATTTCAAATGTATATTATCATTATCGGCCCTTTGGAGTTTGTTTCCTTATGAGTTCAAATGCCTCCCTACCCTCTGATTTCTAAAACTATACCTCGCCATGTTGGGGGGGTATCTTGAATTGTTCTCATCTATAAAAGGGAACCCATAAAATTGGTGGCTTAAGTACCGATGTGTGAATAGTCTCAGTTTGTGACTCATGGTCAATCTGTCTCATTTCTTCCTATATACAGATCTTACACAACCAGAAAAAACCATGTTTCAAAATCATCTGGGTCTGTGGTCTTATTTCCACTTCCTCTAGTTGGAAGCCCTACTTATAACTTAAATCTTGGTTCAGGCATCACTTCCTCAGGGAATCCTTCTTTGACCACATCCTAGCCCAGCCACAGACTGGTGCAGATACTTTAGTTATAGATGCTTATACTTTTTCACCAGAGTGCTTATTACAATTTTTAAAATTATATTTCTATGCACTTAATTTGATTAATATTTATCTGTCTTCACTAGATGAAACTCCATGAGGAGGCTAAATGTTCTTTTACTTTTGTATTCTGATCCTAGAATAATGCTTGGCTCATAATAAGGACTCAATAAATAATCAGTGAATAAATGAATTTAAAAATCAATGAACAAAGAAGTGAAAAATGAATAAATGACTAAAGTCTCCAGTACCACAGCACATGGTGGTACTTAATAAAATAATAGCTAACATTATTGTCAGTTCCCATTCCAGATCAATTTGCTGAGTATTTCAGTCTGTTGAAGACCTGATTATGACTGCAGAAACTGAAAGTTATGTATTCCTTCAAATATATTGTTTCTAATACTTGAATTGTTTCCTATAGTTGTATGAAAGATATATACACAAATAAAGATATACATATCTTGTATGTATGTGGGAATGTGTATTAATAAAGCATATGTCAATAGAATTTAGATTTGAAAAATATGTGAAATAATTTTCATAAATTTTCTGTAATATTCATGCATAAAATATTAATATATTGCCAGGGGGAAACAAAGTTAATTATTCATACATTTTTCACTCTTCAACTTTTATTTTAATTTGAATATTTTAATACTTTAATTTTTATAGTTTTAAGACTTTTAATTTTTTAGGAAAAGTATGATAATCCAAATAAAGGGGAGATTTCTGGATACTTCATGATTTTCTGTTATAATAAAGTTAATTTTAATTTTGATGCTCTGTTAATTTTAACTTTGTCCATCGCAAGGACTAAGAATTGCTTGATTACAGATCTACACAGAAAGTTTGTGACTTGTGAATAATTACCATTCCATTCATCTTACATTTAATTTCTTAAAATGAATTCACGTACAGTTCATGAACAATGATGATATTTTGAGAGCTTTTTCCCCCATTGGAATAATTTTGTATATAGAATATTTACGCATAGCAATACTCCTATAAATCTTTCTCTTGGAACCAGGATATCACAACTTGTCTTTTAATTGGCTTTTCAAACTTATTAGTAATCTCACTTATATTTTCTTCGAGCTGTGGAGAGGAATGTTTCAAGATATGCATGGGCGCAGGGTTCACTGAATCACCTCATTCATTCAGGGCCTAGATGTCAGCTGCACATCCCTGGTCTCGCTCTGTCCAGCTGTAACGGGCTTCAGCTGTTCCCAACTGTTTGCTCCGCAGTTTCCGGGCAGCAACACTGTTTCATGCCTGTAGATCTGTGGGTATGGCTCCTTCAGCCCGGAATACTGTCTTTCCTCTCATTCTTTGCCTCACTCTTGCTGGTCCTTTGCTCAGGCATCATTTCTTCAGGAAGTCTTCCATGACCCTTATTCTAGTCAAGACTTTTTGTATTTAAGGAAAGAAACCCACTACAATTGGTTCGTGGCAAAATGAAGGGACCTTTTTTTTTTTTTTTTAGAATAAAGAAACAGGTAAAACCCCAAGACAGTAAGCAAGGTATAGTTCAGCCACACAGGTCCTGGGCTCAGGCACTGAAAATCAGGTCACTTCATATTCCCTCCTGTCTCTGCTTCTCTCCAAGTGCCTGCGGCATGCTTCCCTTTCTGTTTATATTAATACCAGATTCCTCCGCTGACTCACCTTGCACACAACCCAGCATAATCTCCCTCAGCCCGTTTTCTACACCATGACCTTCCAGCTACGTGTCTGGTGCAAAATTCTCAAGTGACAGAAAACCTCAAGCCAAGCCAAGAAAACCTCAGTCACAGCTGAGTTGCCGGATTTCTGAGGCCTCCCTCTCGGTTCAAATCAGTCACGACCACAGGGACAGGACTGTGTCCCGGAGTCTGTGGGCTGCTCCTTCTAGTGGCTGCCAGGGGAATAGTTTTTCCAAAGTGGACCAGGAGGTGTAACCAATGATGGTCAAAAGGACAATGGCCTTAGGATTGGTACCTTTCCTATGGGCTCTCACTACATTATACTTCCCTTTCATAGCTCTTAACACACTGAATTGCAATTAATTGTTAATATATGTATCTGTCTTCCCACTGGGCTAGAAGTTTCTTATGAGGATGGGGCATTTCAATTTTTTTATTTATCCCTAGTGTTTCTAATATACAGTAAGTAATCAAGATACGTGTGTTCAAAGGGCAAGTATATTAGCATTCAGTGTGAACACTTGCTATCTTTCTTCCATATTGTTATGGTAATTATATGGTAATTCATTAAATATATTAATATGGTAATCTCTTGCCTCTCTGTTCTGGAGTCCTAGGGTTCAAAGGTTCTTCCTTATTTTCTCCACAGAATAAACTTCCAGTGTTCTGCTGGCAAAGGGAAGAGTCAGTTACCAGCTATATGGAGTCAGAAAGATAATCTGCCTTTCTAACTGCTTCTTAAACAGACTTTCAACCAATTGTCTTTTTTTTTTAGCCTACCTTCACCCTCCTCTAACAGAAGTACCTGTTGCAGCCCATTTTGCCTATAAATCTGGTTGTATCTTAACTTTCTCCACTTCTGTTTTAGGGTTAAGTTTTCTTGGATCTACTACAACAATTACCAAGTGTCCATTTGTTCGTCCATCTAACTCTCCAATTCTCTTTGTCTTTGTGAATTTCTGCCTTTAAAAAAGTCATTCTGTTGTTTTAATGTAGTTTTGCAGGAAAGTGAAAGTAAATATGTATCCATCATTTTTTCCCCAGAAATCCCTGTTAGCATTATTTCATTTTTTATTTTTGAAAATCACCTTTAGTAAGGCATATTTTGTATATAATAAGTTTTTCTTTTTATTTTAGGTAACTGTTCAAATGATTCTTTCAACTACCTTCATTTCCACTCTAGATATTTGACATTATTGTGACTCCTTTTCTTTTCTCCCAATCACACTCATCATGTCTAACTTCATGACCTATGTAGTAGTTGTGGTTTGAATTGTGTCCCCTAAAAAGATATGTTGAAGTCCCAACCTTAGGTACATTTGAATGTGACTTTATTTGAAAATTGGGTTTTTGCAGATATGCTGTATTAGGATGGGCTCTAATACAGAGACTGATGTCCTTACAAAAGACAAAAATTTGGACACACAAAGTGAAGGGAATGTGAAGACACAGAGGGAAGATGCCATGTGATGATGGAGGTTGGAGTTACTCAGCTGCAAACTAAGGAACACCAAGGATTGCCAACATTCACCACATAAAGAACATTTCCACCACCCCAAAAAGTCCCCTTGTGCCCATTTATCGTCAATCTCCTTCTTCCATGATGACCTGGCAAACACTTACTTGCTTTCTGAAACTATAGTTTCACCTTTCTAGAATTTCACATAAAATTGTTTGTAATATTTCCTTATCTTTGCACTATTTGTAGGATCTGTAGTGGTTTTGTCACCTATTTCATTCACAATATTGGGAATCTGTAGCTTCTTCTTTTTTTCCCTAAATGTGATTAGAGCTTTATCAATTTTATTAAGTTCTCAAATAAACATCTTTTGCTATTATTGATTTCTCCACTTTTTTCTGTTTTTAATTTTGTTAGTTTCTGCTCTTTATTATTTTCTTCCCTCTGTTTATCTGAATTTAATTTGTTCATCTTTTTCTATATGGTTCATTTGAGACTTCTTTCTGTATGTGTTAATGTTATAAATTTTCCTGTAAAATTGGCTTAGCTGCATAGTACAAATTTTGATGTGTGTTTTCATTTTTATTAAGTTAAAAATATTTTCCATTTTTTTTGAGATACTTTCTTTGACTCAAGGGTTATTTAGAAGTATGCTAATTTCTAAATATCTAGGATTTGTTTTCATTTTTAGCTTAAATCTGTTATATTCTGAGAGCACACTTTGCATGATTTTAGTACTCTTAAATTTGTTAAGGGTTATCTTAGCATCTATGTTTGTTTATATGCTATGTACATGTTGTTATTGGGTGTTTTCAATACATGCCAAGCATGTCGGTTTGGTTGATATTGCTATTTAATTCTTCTATATCCTTGCTGATTTTCCATCTATTTGTTCTATCAATTACTGAAAGAGAAATATTGAAATCTCCAAGTATTATTATAGATTTGTTTATTTCTCCTTTCAATTCTGTGAGGTTTTGCTTCAAGTACTTTGTTATTAGGTGCATTCACATTTAGGATTACATTTTCTTGATGAACTGGTCCCTTTATTATAATAAAATGTCCTTTACCTTTGGCAAATTGCTTTGTTCTAAAAATTACTTCATCTGATGTTATTAAAGCCACATTAGGTTTCCTTTGATTAGTGTTTTCATGGTATAACTCTTTCCTTCTTTTCTTTTATCCTACCTGTCTTTACATTTAAAGCAGTATCTTGCTCACAGCATATAGTTAGGTCTTACATGTTTATATAATCAGAAAATCTCTCCTTTTAATTGGGGTGATTCTAATCCATTTGTTTTAAAGGTGACTATTGGCCAGGCATGGTGGCTGACACCTGTAATCCTAGCACTCTGGGAGGCCCAGGTGGAAGGATTGCTTGAGCTCAGGAGTTTGAGACCAGCCTGAGCAAGAGCGAGACCCCGTCTCTATTATAAATAGAAAAGAAATTACCCAAACAACTAAAAATAGAAAAAATTAGCCGGGCACAGTGGTGTGCACCTGTAGTCCCAGCTACCCAGGAGGCGGAGGCAGAAGGATTACTTGAGCCCAGGAGTTAGAGGTTGCTGTGAGCTAAGCTGAGGCCATGGCACTCGCCTGGGCAAAAAAAATGTAAAGGTGATTATCAACATAATCGTACTAAATCTATGACGTTGCTATTTTGTCTTATTTGCCCCATCTGGTGTTTTTTGTTTTGGGGGGTTTTAGTTTGTTTCTTTTCTCCT
>CAUYPO010061801.1:0-28537 GCA_963574435.1 Cheirogaleus major
CACCCCCCCGCCCCCCCCCGCCCCGCCGGCCCCCGCCCGGCCCCGTCGGCCCCCCCGCGCCGTCGGCCCACCCCACCCTGTCGGCCCACCCCCCCCCGTCTGCCCCTGCCAGGCCCCGTCTGCCCCCGCCCCCCCCCGGCCCCATCGGCCCACCCCGCCCCGTCTGCCCCCCCCCCCCCCCCCCCCGCGATGTCTGCCCACCCCGCCCCGTCTGCCCACCCCGCGACGTCTGCCCACCCCGCCCGGCCCCGTCTGCCCACCCGCGACGGCAGCCTCTGAGCCCCCCGCCCGTGTCCCCAGGTGCGCATCGAGAAGCGCCGGGGGGAGGGCCTGGGCGTGGCCCTGGTGGAGTCGGGCTGGGGGTCTCTGCTGCCCACGGCTGTCATCGCCAACCTGCTGCACGGGGGCCCGGCCGAGCGCTCAGGGGCCCTCAGCATCGGGGACCGCGTCACCGCCATCAACGGGACCAGCCTGGTGGGGCTGGCCCTGGCCGCCTGCCAGGCCGCCGTCCGCGTGAGTGCCCCCCACGTGGCTGGGGAGGGGAACCGAGACCGGGAGAGGGGAGATCTCTTCCCAACCAGTCTTTCTGGCTCGGTCCAGAGGGACAGCGAGAACATTAAGTCCTGCCTGCCGCTGTGCCCTTGGGGAAACTGAGGCCTAGAGCGGGGACGTCACTTACCCAGGACACCTCTCTGGTGCCAGGGCCGGGACTGGGATGCAGGTGGCCGGGCTCCGGGGCTGGGAGACTTTCCTCTCTGCCAAAGGGCAGCTGACATGTTTTCGAGTCTTAACCCTTGTTGCTCAGATGGAGAAACTGAGGCCCAGAATGGGGAGGGACCTGCCCAGGTCAGAGGGGCGGGGCTGACACCCTCCGCACAGCCTCTTGCCCCACCGGTCGGCTCGTTTTCAACTCGGAAACAGGCCCAGTGGGGTTAGAGGTCACAATCTGACCCCGAGCCCACCTGGCTCAAGTCTGTCGCTCACGGCATGGGGGGGCGGGGCTCTCCCAGAATCCAGACCCTGGACCCCAAGTCTCTGTTGTGTGGGCGGGGAGGTGGGGTGCAGAGGGGCGGTGGCTGCCGTGGTCCTGCCGCCTCCCAACGGCCCGTCCCGCAGGAGGCGAAGTCGCAGACGTCGGTGACGCTCAGCATTGTCCACTGCCCGCCCGTCACCACCGCCATCGTCCGCCGGCCCCACGCCCGCGAGCAGCTGGGCTTCTGCGTGGAGGACGGCATCGTGAGCTGGGGACTGGGTGTGGGGCGCGGGGACATGGGGGGCAGCCCCAGCGCGGCGCCCTGAGCACCCTTCCCGCCCCTCCCCCCAGATCTGCAGTCTCCTCCGCGGCGGCATCGCCGAGCGCGGGGGCGTCCGCGTGGGTCACCGCATCATTGAGATCAACGGGCAGAGTGTGGTGGCCACGCCGCACGCCCGCATCGTGGAGCTGCTGGCCGAGGCCTACGGCGAGGTGCGCGGCGGCGGTGGGGGGCCGGGCGTCCACCTGGGACCCCAGGCCAGCCCTGAGCCCTCCCCTCCCCTCCTCTGCTGCCCCAGGTCCACATCAAGACCATGCCGGCCGCCACCTACCGCCTGCTTACGGGCCAGGAGCAGCCCGTGTACCTGTGACCGCCCGCCCCACGCCCACCGCCGTGCCTTCGCCTGAGTCCGTCCTCAGCCCGCCTTGGCCGCCGGATTCTTGGCCCTAATATATTTTCTGACGTACAAATTAAAAGCTTATCAAATGGGCCAAGCCTCGCATGGGGTCTGTGGGGCGGAGAGAAGGTCAGAGGCTCGATCCTATGGCCCCTGCCTGGAAGCCGCTAGAAGCCTGTGATGCGAAAATACTCTTATTTATTAACTACCAGGTGGAGGGAGGCAGGTTGCGGGTTCTGTATGGGCAGCCAAGTCCCATCTCCAGGGAGGACAGGCCAGCGGGCAACCTGGGGTCGGGGGTCACAGGTCAGTGGCCGGGCCCCAGTCGTAGCCATCTTCATCAGAGGACTCCACTTCTCGGGCTCGCGTAAACTTTTTCTTCAGGGCTTCTCGCTCATAGGTCCTGGGGGTCAGGAAATAGGATGGGTGCTGTGATGGGGAGGACGTGAATTTGCCCACCGTTAACGGAGGCACAGCAAGTGTGGGCACAGATGAGCAAATCTAGCCATTCATGGGCAGGGCCTTGTTAACAAACTCCTATGCACCCTTCAAAGCCCCAGCTGCAATGTCTCTTCTTTCAAGAAGCCTCTCAGCCCTCCCAGGAAGATGATTCCTACTTATTGGCCCTGACAACACAGCGCAAAGTGGCTCTGTCAGGCTCTGTCATGCCCACTAGCTAGGAGCACCTTGGAGGCATAGCTTGGTTCTAGATCTCTTCAACCCCAAAGTCTGAGTCCCAGGGAAAGGGCTGAGGGCCCCCAACCTGGAGTACAGGACTCTTACCGCATGCTGTCCTGTCGCCACTGACCCTGGGGGTGGCGGGTGCCCACCTCGAGAGAGAGAAGAGGTTCATAGTTACCCCCAAAGTGTGATGAGCAGAGATCAGTGACCACCCACCTCCCTGCGGCGCTGCGGGTCGTCCCCAATTTTAAGTGAGAAAACTGAGGCTGGGATAGGAAAAGGCCTTAGCCGAGATCTCCCAGCCTGTTGGCCAAGGTGGAATCGTGTTTTTCATCTGTGCACCTCCTCAGAGGGTGGTTGTCGCAAGTTCATGTGTGTAAAGTGCTTAGAGTGGTGGCTGCCTCGTGAACAGGCTGCCAAGGACCGCTGAGCAGGCTGGGCACTGCACAACCCCGGGGACATCATTAGAGAGCGTCCGGAGGAAAGAGTCGGCTGCCTTTGAATCCACAGAAAGGTGCAGACAGCCCCACATAGACTAAGTGCTAAATAAATGCCTGTCGCTGTTAAAACACCCAATTCTGTGGCAAGACGTGGCCACGCGTTGCTTTCACAGCCACCCCGTGATGTCAAGTCTGTACCATCCGTCCCTGTGTCCTAGGTGAGGACACATGCTCAGGTTAAAATGGCAGCCCCCCCCCACCGCGTGTGTCTCTGCCCCTCCGAGACGCTTGCCGGCCGCCCCACCTGCCCCGCACACCTGGGTGCCCCAGCGAGCCGAGGTTGTCCCGTGATCCCTCGGGCTCTGGGGCTCGTCCGCCTGCACGGGCTCCGAGGACCGGGCCAGGGCTGGGGCTGGGGGCTCGTCGTCCACATCAGTGTAGGGCCCGCCCTCGCCGTCCGTGTAGCCCTCGCCGTCCGTGTAGACGCCGCCCTCGCCGTCCGTCTCCTCGTTCTCGCTGTTGACCCGACTGTCGCAGCTGAGGTCGGCGGCGCTGTCGGCCAGGCCGCGGTGAGGGAGGTCCAGGTTGTCGTCCGAGGAGCCCTCCAGCTGCGGGTGGGCGCGCATGCGCGGTGAGACCCCAAGCCTCACCCTCGAACAGACCCCACCCTCCAGCCTTCACCCTTGACCCCAGCACAAGTTCAGACGCCGACCTTGATCCAGAGCCCGCCGCCGCGTCTAAGCTGCACCCGACCCTTGCAAGAGGCGACCCCATTCCCAAAACCGAGTGCCCATCTCAGTCCCCACAAGTACCAGGCTGAGACCTAACCTCAGGTCAGATCTTGACCCTGGCCACGACGCTGACCCTTGACCAAGCCCCAACTCCAGACAGAGGCCCGAGCCCGGCGGGGCCGGGCGGTGTCTGTGGTCCCGTGTCCCCACCGCCCACGTGCCGGCACCTGGTCTTCGGCCGTCCAGATGGGCCGGGTCTGCTGCTCTCGGACGGCGGCCTTGAGCTCCTGGTACCACGCGTCGTTGGTGCCTCGCAGGGGGATGGTGGCTGCGGGCAGGGGCGTCGCTGTGGCTCGGAGGCTCAGGCCAGGGCCCTGCCCACCCCGCGACACCCGGCTCCCCCATACCCGTGAAGAGGTGGCCGCTGTGCTTCCGCAGCTTCTGGGCTTGCGCGTAGAGGCGGCGCGTGCTGCGGCGGGAGGCGGGCGCCAACCACTGGCGCAGCGCCTTGAGGGCCGCCCGGCTCTCGGGGGCGCAGAAGACCACGATGGGGTAGTACTGCACGTAGTTGAGGCGCTCGATCGCCGACGGGGTCACATCCAGGAGCGCGTGCTTGTCCTGGCCCGGCCGCAGGTGCAGGGGGCGGGGGATTAGCGGAGGAGACAGAAGGAGAAAGGGACAGTGGAGACAGAAACACACCCATAGATGGGAAGATCAGAGAGAGAAAGATGGAAAGACAAAGAGTCTGAGGTCAGAGTGGACCCCAGCCTTTCACACCCACAGGCCAGCATGTTATGGGTGGGGCTTGGTGACATCCCAGACCACGGCATCTTGGATACCAAAGCCCCAGTTGGAGTCCCTGCCCAGGGCTTGCTGTTGTGTGACTTTGTCTCCCTCGGGCCTCCCACCTAACCACGCCTCTAAGGGGGCCCCATGAGAGACCACACTTGTGGGGCATGGGGCAAGAACAGGTCAGAATGTGCAGTGGGATGCCCCAGCCTCAGTTTCCCCATCCATGAAATGGGCCTGCTTACTTTCTCTGCAATCACCCGCACAGTGTCCAGTTTGATGATCTTCGAGGGGCTGTCTGTCCTCAAGATGCTCTCTGTGGAGGGGACAGGTGACTGGCAGCATCAGGGGGGCGGCCCGCTCGCCCCTCAAATTCATGGCGACCTGCCCCTCCCCTGCTCAAGAACCAACCATAGCTCCCCATGGCCCTTGAGAGAAATTCTAACAGCAGCAGCAGCGCCCATTGGCCACGTGCAGACACTGCACTCAGCAGAGCACCGAGGTTCCGATTTCTCCGCATCCTCGCCAGCACTTGTGATCTTTTGTTTTTTGTTTTGTTGTTTTGTTTTGTTTTGTTTTTTTACTTTTTCAACCATTTAAAATATTTAAGTACCACTGTTAGCTCCTGGGCCCAAAACACAGAAGGCGGGCCAGATTTGGCCTGAGAACTGTAGATTGTCAATTCCTACCCTGTTTTAATTGTTTCTGTAGTTGTTCTTTTTTTTTTTTTTTTGAGATGGGGTCTTGCTATGTTGCCCAGGCCAGCCTCGAACTCCTGGCCTCAAGTGATCCTCCAGCTTTAGCCTCCCAAGTCATTGGGATCATAGGTGTGAGCCACTGTCCCTGGCTCTAGTTGTTCATTTTTGGTCTCCTCTGGGGACTTTGCCTGTCTTGTTCATTAGTGTAGTTCAATAAACATCTCTTGAACACAGGAAGGCACCTTGTCTCAAATGGCAATGGCTACCTGGCGATCTGTGTTAAGAAGGATTCTGAGGTTCTATCCAGACAAACAGTGCCAAGATTGATGGAGCATGCCTAGCCTGAGCATTGGAGAAGGAGCTGGCGGCCCATCTGCCATCATTGTTCTAACTCCTTCCCCACCAAAAAACACTGGGGAAATGACTCATCAACAGGGTTGCCAGGGGACCTGGTTTCTCACCTGCAATTTCAAATTGGTCGGGCATCTCAGCAGTCAGCTTCTGCATAGCAATGTCTGCCACGGGTCCAAGGATCACCACTGGGCGCTTGAAGCTGGCTGAGGGTCAGAGAAACAATGACAAGAATCAGAATCCCACATGCAGCAAAGACTGCCAGCATCTTGTATGACGACGTCTCCACTTCCTGAATAGTAATAGCCTATGTAAGCAGGTGCATGGCTGCCTGGCCAAAGACTACAACTCCCAGCCTGCCTTGCAACCAGGGGTGGCCATGTGACTAAGTTCTGGCCAATGGGATGCAAGCAGGATTGACCTGTGAAAGTGTGGTTTATCCGCCTTCAATCCCTTCCCGGCTTTGGCTGAAACGTGGAGGTGCCATCCACCGTCTTGGGCCACACAGCGAGGCGGGAAAACAAGATGGGAGGAGCAAAGTTCTGCAGTGACAGGGTCACAGCTCACTGCAGCCTCAAACTCCTGGGCTCAAGTGATCCTCCTGCTTCAGCCTCCCAAGTAGCTGGAACTACAGGTGCCACCACCACGCCTGGCTCATTTTTTCTATTTTTAGTAGAGACGGGGTCTTGCTATGTTGCGCGGGCTGGTCTTGAACTCCTGAGCTCAAGCGATCTTCCAGCCTCAGCCTCCCGGAGTGCTGGGATTACAGGTGTGAGCCACCATGCCCGGCCTATTTTTCTCTTTTTTAGGGATTGTTGGAAATAGGAATTGACTTTTAAGGAACGAACCCCCTTCCTGTCTCTCTCCTCCCCTAAAACAACCCAAAGTGGGTATTTTGGTGGAAGGAGGGCGGCGAGGACTGTGCCTTTTGGCAGCTGGAGGTTGGTGACCCTGCGCCAGGACCTCCCGACCTCCCCGCCGCCCCGCGCGGGCCCCGCACACCACACCTTCTCGAAGCACCACTCGCTCATAGGGCGGGTAGTGACCCTGTCTGGTCAGAGCCGACAGGTCCTCGCGGCTCCTCTGGGTGGTCCTCTTGGCGCCTCGGCGAAGCCCTCGCAGCCGCCAGAACTCGGCCCGAGCACTGGAGCCCACAGAGGAGCCCGGCACGGCCCCCACGGCCCTCTGGGCGGCCTCTAGACTGGCCAACTGCTCCGCCCTGGGGAGAGGGGACAACTGAGCCCTGTGGTCGGCAGAATGACAACCCCAAAGACGTCCCTGTCCTAATCTCTGGGACCTGGGCTATGTCGCCCCACATAGCCAAAGGGGCTCCGCAGATCGGTTAAGGCCACTGAGACGGGAGGTGACCCTGGATGACCCAGGGACCCAGTGTCAGCACAGGGTCCTCCCACGAGGGGCGGGAGGGGCGGAGGCAGAGAGACTGGAAGACGCTGCGCTGCTGGCTCTGGAGGGGGGGGAAGGGCCCCGAGCCGAGGGACGCAGGCGGCCGCTAGACGCCGGGAAAGGCGGGAGACGGTTCTCCCTGGAGCCCCAGGAGGGACCGGCCCTGCCACGCCCTGATCCTAGGCCTGTCCTCCAGTCAGAGGGTAAGTCTGTGTCGTTTAAACACACTAAGTCTGTCGTCACCTGTTACAGCAACGATACAAACTGATACAGTTGCCAACCGGGTCCCACCCTGAGCCCCCTGCAGGCCTCTCGGGAGGGACCCAGCAATGCCGCTAAGTAGTGCCACCGAGCCTATTTCCAACGGGGAAACCGAGGCTGGGGGTGGGAGCGGTCCCCACCTGCTCTGGTTGGGAATGACGCCCCGCTCTTGCTCCCTGAGGTCGCGACCCATGCGCACCGCCAGCCAGTGGCCCCCTCGAGCTTGGCTCTGCCCGGGGCCCGGGTACAGCGTGTCCAGCACGTGGAAGACGTCGCCGCGGGTGAAGCCCAGGCCGGACGGCGGGCTGGGCTCCAGCTCGAAGTGCGTGCGGATGTAGAAGGAGTCGCCCACGCGCGACTGCACCATCTTCCGGAAGACTGGGGGACGGGGAGCCCCGTGAGCCGCCTGGATCCGAGCTGTCCCCGGAGAGAGGGCCGGGCCGCGGGGACCCCACCCCGGGGACTCGGCGTCCTCTCCATGTGGGGCCGGGGAGCGGGGTGGCGGGTGCACAGCCACGGACACGCCCACCCGCCTGCGCTCACCACCAGGCCACACAGCCACGTGCTCTGGGACCACGACATTCACTCACGTCCACGCACTTACTGTCCTGCTTCCGCTGTGTCACCAGCTCCATCTCCTCGCCCCGCGGCAGCCCCAGCAGGAACTGCACAGCCTCCTCCCGCGTCAGGTTCTGGAAGGGCGTGTCGTTCACCTGCCGAGAGACAGCGGTGGGACAAGGCGCCGGCCTCCTGGTGGCCCGCGAGATCCCAGACCCTCCTCTGCGCAGAGCGGCCGTCACGGGCCCTGGCAGCTGGGGTGGCTTTCTGACGGGGGTGTCCCCTGTGGCCGTGCGATGCTGTCACACAGACAGCCGATGGCCTCGCAGGGATGGGGGTCTTGACACGGGTGTCGAGGTTGGAATCCCACAAGCAAACTCTAGTGGAGATTTTTTTTTTTAAATCATGACCTTTGGGCAACTTGGGGACAAGTTTTCACCCAGCCACTGCGGTGACAACATGGCATGTGGCGGGCGGTGACTCCACCGCGAATTCAGGACTCGGACTGCAAGGTCGAGTCAGACCAGGTCAGGAGAGGGACGGTGGGGACGGGACCTGGTGACCGAGGAGCAGAGGAGACAGGCTGGGGATGAGACGGGGCAGGGACAGAGATGGGGACAGAATGAGGGGCCATGGGCCCTGCGGACGGTCACGGCGCGGCCAGGAAGGCAGGACCAGGCGAGGCCGTGACGCAGACGCGGGGCGTCGGTGCAGAAAGCGACCGTGTGGACGTGGGACCGCAGGAGAGGAAGTGGCACCATGGTCGGACACACAACAGGGTCACGACGACACGGTCCCGCCTCGTCCCACGAGGCCGCGACACAGGCAGGGAGACATGTGAGTGTCAGACGCCCCCCTGGGGGCTGGACCCGGCGGAGGACACGCGGACCGCGCCCCACGCGGGCGGCGCCGTGCCGGCACCTGCAGGATCTGGTCCCCCTCCTGGATGCCCTGGCCGGCGGCCGCGCTGCCCGCGTGCACGCCCGACACGAAGATGCCCACGTCGTTGCCCCCGGCCAGACGCAGCCCGATGCTCTCGCCCTTCGGGAAGCGGGCCACCCGCGTGTCGGGGCTGTACCTGCGGGGCGGCAGCGGAGGGGTCAGACCAGAGTCGGGGACAGGGCGGGTGCCGCCCCCTCCGGCCTCAGTTTCCCCATTAAACACCCTGGTGCAGGAAGGCAGGGTCATGCTGATGGTGGTGGCAGCCCTGGGGCGTGGGGGGCCGAGCGGGTGGGCTTTGTCCCAGGGTACGTACCCACGATCCTCCACGCTCCGGCCGCTGGGCGCCCTGTAGATGTCGCAGCTGCGCTCCCTGGGCGAGTCTGAAACGAACACGCCAGGCTCTTTCCCCAAGCTCACTGACTCGGCCCAGCCCCCAAACCTTCCTTTTAGGGGGTCCTAAAATGCCACTTGGAGCACCGTCACCCACTTCTGTTCCTTCTAGGAAACCAAGGCTGACCTCTCAGGCTCATGCCAACCTCCCCCCATTCAGCCTGGAACAACGTTGCCGGCAGGGATCAGAAAAATTGGGCGAGAGGTGCTCAGAGTCACCGCCCACCTGCCCTGCACTCACCTGGTTCTGAGACCGTTCTAGAATCCAGTGACCTTTCCCGCCGAGGCCGGGGGCTCTCTCTGGTGCGGAATAGATTCAGAGTGAGGCAGAGGGTGGGTGTTGAGGGTTGTTTTTTTTTTTTTTAATTTTTTTAATTTGTCTGCACTCGGATTAAACCCCCTGAGCCATGGGGTGGCTGAGTCAAGTCCGCTGCACTCAGGCCTGACTCTAACCAGGGCGACACGGTCTCGCTCTACCCCCCAGGCTGCAGTGTAGTGGTGTCTTCACAGCTCCCTGCAGCCTCCAACTCCTGGGCTCAAGCGATCCTCCTGCCTCAGCCTCCTGAGTAGCTGGGACTATGGGTGCCACCATGCCCGGCTAACTTTTCTATTTTTAGTACAGATGGGGTCTCACTCTTGCTCAGGCTGGTCTCAAACTCCTGGCCTCAAGTGATCCTCCCACCTCGGCCTCCCAGAGTGCTAGGATCACAGGTGTGAGCCACCCCGCCCGGCCAGCTGCAGGAGTTTTGAGGAATGTGCTAGAAATATAGGGCTGTACCCTCAAGGCTACCCCTAGTTTTAAAAGAGACACCCCATGTTCCCCTCCCTCTCCTGCCTGACTGGTCTGGCTGACCGGGCACGTACGCGGGGGAGTCGGTCTCGCTGGCCTCCGGGGTCCGCCGCCCGTGCCGGGGTGGTGGTGGGATGTGGGACGGGGGCGCCTGCGACAGCTCCGAGCCGAGGTCCGAGATGTCTGTGGGGGGGAGCGCATCTCATCAGCCATCAGCACGGCTTCCAGCCTGGACCCATTTCACAGAAGGGCCCATCGAGGCCCCTCTAGGTGAAAGGCCTGGACCACAGTCAAAGGTGTGGTTAGAAGACTCATCTTTCGGAGGTTCCCGCCCTGGCCTGCTGTGTGGCCTTGGGCAAGTTCCTATCACTCTCTGTGCCTGTTGCAGCCAGGCTTACTGAGCCTACTCGGCGCGGCCTGGTGCGCCCCACCTTGTCCTCGAGCTCAATTCAACCCCGAGCGGGGCCTGGCTCCCGACCTCACCCTCCAGAAGGGAGCTGTCGCTGTCGCTGACGGCGGGCGGGATGTTCACCAGGAACTGCCCTCGGTCCCTCAGCACCAGCAGGGTCAGCTTCCCCTCCGACTTCTCGATCAGCCGCCGCGTGTCGCTCAGGGACAGGTTCTCGCTGGACACCCCGTTGATCTGAAAGGGACCGATGGCAGAGAGGGAGTGAGTTCATGAGAGGTGAGAGCACTAGACAGATAGCTTGGGTGGGGGGAGACTAGAAACACACATTCCCCAGGGGTAACTAAAAACAGACACTTCTTAGGGAAAGTGCTAGAACCGGATTCCTGCTGTGAGTGGAGACCACACCAAGAACTGACTGTCCACAGATTTCTAGAAACAGACAATTTTCTAAAATGGGTAGGGGACACGGGGGAAGACAATTAGAAACATGTCGACTCTTCTTTTTCCCAAGAAGTGGAAATTTCTTGGGGACACTAGGAACAGATTATAAATAATTCTAATCGGGGGAGAAGGAGTGGCTACTTACAGATGCTAACAATACGATCTCGAGGGGGGCCTAGAAACAGACATCTGAAGGTGGATTAGAAACATACAATTTCTAGAAAAAACTTAGTGTCACCTCCGCAAGCCCCAGGAATCCATTTCTAACATTTTCCTTTGGGAATGTCTGTTTTCAGGAACCCGGGGCAATGTGAGTTTCTAGTGCCCCTACTAAGTTACTGGTCTAGTGTCTGCCCCAATACGATAGAAACAGATGACCTCGGGGTCACTAGAAACAGACAACTTTGCAGAGACACGAAATGATCAACTGAAAGGAGTTTGGAAATCAAACAGGAGGAATCGCTAGAAACAGATTTTCAGGGGCGAAATCTAGAAAGATCTTGAGCTGTCTGGGCTGTTAGCATCCAACCACCCGGGGTGGGTCCGGAAATCAGCATGGTAGCCAGTTGGCCGAATGATTCTGACACCAGCTCGAAGGTACAGCAAAAGGACACTCTCCAAGAGGATACTAGAACCAGACATTTGGCAGCGGATTAGCTTCGGCTGGGGGAGGGGGGGATTATGCCCAGCCGTCTTCAACCTTTCAGAAACAAGCCACAGCCCAGAGGTAAGTGGTTCGGGGCCTGGCTCTGCCACCTTGCCGTGTGACTCGGTGGCCCTGCCTGCCCCCACGGGCCGGGGAGAAGCCCGGGTGCACCTGAAGGATGAGGTCCCCTTCCTGCAGCCCGCGGTGCTGGGCGGCCAGGCCCGAATCCGTGATGTGCTTGATGAAGATCTGACTTCCCAGCTTGACCCCGAAGTCTGTAGGAGGGAGAAGGGAAACTGAGGCAGGGCTCCACGGACTGGAGCCTGCGGCGTCCTCCTGCTGTAAGGATGGAACCCAAGTGCGGACCCTGCCTTCCCAGCACCCTGGGGACCCGGACGCTCACCTTCACCGTCCCTCCTCCTCACCAGCACCGACTTCACCGGCTTCATGAGCACGTCCTGCCGCGGCAGCCGCTTGAAGCCGGACACCAGGGCCAGCCCGTTGGCCTCGGAGCCACCGCCCGGGCTCCTGCGCCCGTGGCTGCCAGCCCGGCTCCGGCGGCCACCCCTCGGCCGGCGGGAGCGCTCGCCCCAGGAGCGGCCGGAGCCGCTGGACGAGCCGCCCTCGTAGCCCCGGCCGTGGTCTTCGTCCTCCTCGCCCGAGTCCCGGCGCCTGGGGCCGGAGGGGCTGGCCCTGGTGGTGGGCAGCTGGATCTTCCGGGGACGCTTCACTGTCTGTCCGGGCAGTGGACAGGAGGGGTCAGCTGGAGGCAGGGACATGGGGTGGCCCTGGGGGCAGCCCCTCCCACCGGCACCCGACTCACGATGTTGGCCATTTTCGTGCAGGTCTTGAGTATCTGAATGGCAAAGGAGGAGGTGACGTTCTCCATGGAGACCCCGTTGACCATGACGATTTGGTCCCCTGTCCTGTGGGGGGAGGACGGTGGGTCTCAGAGAGGTGGCCTCACAGGCCTCGAACCAGGCTCTCCCAGGCCGGTGGGGGTGGGGAGGGCCCCTGGCACCTCTGGGTCTACAAGGCCCAGTTCTAATCCGTTGGTGTCCCCAGGTCCACAAAGACATTTGTCCCAAGTCACCCCTTCTGCTTTTCTGACCCCCCTTGCAGCCTGTGTTTCATAGTCTCTCTCCGTCTCTCTCTCTCCGTCTCTCTCCGTCTCTCGCTGGCTCTGAGCCTGGTCTCCAACGCTAGGCCGGGCGAAGCCATATCACCCGTCAGCCACTCAGGGCCCAGAGCCATTTCTTCAATATAATTCCCAGGAGCCTCCCCTCCCACCAAGGGCTCAGAATGCCGGGTCTCCTTCCCTTCTGCCAACAACAAAAAAAAAAGGTTTCCAGGACTTCATGTTCCAGGATGGCCCTGGGGCCACTCTGACCCCAGAATTGCCAGGAAGGACCAGGAAGTGCCTTGGGGAAAAGGCCAAGTCGGTGACGGTCCTGCTGCCAGCTCACGCCTGTGTTGACAGTGCCGGAAGGTGCCAGGCACTTTGCGGCCTCCTAGCTTTGCCACGCAGGTCCCCCCCACTGGAACCCGGCTGTGTGACACCTACTGTAGCCTGCCCTCAGCCGGCCCCCCGGCCACCACATCGGACACCACCACAGAGCCGCTGGGCCTGTCGCGGCCTCCGGAGATGGCGATGCCGAAGCCCCGGCGGGGGTCCTGCGGGAGGAGGAGAGACGGGAAGAGCTTTTTTCCCCTCCTTCGGGCTGGGACTAGGCCGCCATGCCCTCGGCGCCCAGGCGGGGAGAGGGAGCCTCACCTTGCTGACCGTGGCCGTGTGCTGCTCCCAGATGGTCAGCTCCTCCATGTCTGCCACCTGGTCCAGGGGAACAGGGGACGGTCATCAGAGCATTCGGGGTCCCCAACCCTGGGTGAAGAGTCCGGCTCCGACACCGACACACCCGTGGTCGGAGCCTGTGGGCAAGTTGCTGCTTCTCTCGGGACCTCAGTTTTTCATCTGCAAAATGGGTCTAGGCCAGTGGTTCTCAAACAGGGGTAAGTCTGCCCCTCCAGGGGACACAGGGTAATGTCTGGGGGCATTTGTGGTTGTCACGATGGGGTGGGGGGTGCTCCCTGCACAGAGTGGGTAGAGGCAGGGACACTGCTTAGCACCTGCAGACCCCAGGACGGCCCCTCCCCAGAGGGTGATCCGGCTCTGAACGTCAGCAGTGCCCTGGGAGAGAGACCGTGATTTCAGTGAACCAAACGGTAGTGGGAGCAGAGAAAAGGCAAGTTCTTGGTCCATTTCCCTGCGGAAGGTCCAGCTCAGTTTCCTGGGGAGGACCTAGCCAGGCCTGCCAGGCCCAGGGAGCTCCCTCTGCCCCAGCCACACGGGCCTCTCACTGCCTCCAACACAAGGCACGGTCCTGCCCCAGGGCCTTTGCACAGGCTGTGCCCTCTGCCTGGAGCACTTTTCCCCAAATCCCTCACCTTCTTTTGCTCAAATGTCACCTCCTTGGTGAGGTGGGCCCTGACCACTCTGTTTAGAACTGTAACCCCCCTGGCCCCCCACAACAGACCACCTAATCCACCTTTCCCTGCTGTAGTTTCCTTCACAGAACTTGCCACCCTGTGATATTTTCTAGGTTTGCTTTTTTTATAGAGAGACAGGATATCACTTTGTCGCCCAGGCTGGAGTACAGTGGCGTCATTGTAGCTCACCACAGCCTCGAACACCTGGGCTCAGGCGATCCTCCTTCCTCAGCCTCCCGAGTAGCTGGGACTACAGGTGCACGCCACCACGCCCGGCCTGCTAGCTTTTCACTTTATCTGTCCACTGCCCCTCTAGAATATCAGCCCTAGAGGTGGGGAGAGGTGGGCAGAGGTGTCTGTCCGCCTTGGGTCACAGCCCAGTCCTCGGCTCTCTGCCTAGAACAGTGCCAGGGTCACAGCAGAGATTCAACACGTGTCTGTTGAATGAATGAATGAATGAATGATGCTCTTCTTTTGTGCCAGCTGCGTTACATACACTATCTCATTTGATGCACTCGTGTAAGGGACATTCTGTTATCCCCCTGTTACAGATGAGGAAACCGAGGCACGGAGCGGCGAAGTCACCCGCCCAGGCAACAGAGCTGAGGGAGGGTGGGGCCGGGGATTCTGTTACATTCTGTTATTTTCTCGCCCACGGTGTAGATGACCACGCCAGCCTCCGCCAGGCTCAGGTGCAAGGTCACCTGGCCACGCCCCCTCCCCCCCCCATCAGCCCAGTTCAGGGGGGCGTGGTGGCTACAGCTGGGACTCCTCTTCCCCCAGACCAGTTTCCGGCTCGGCACAGCGGGTGGGCGACTCTGCCCGCCCAGGGGCCGCCCCGGGCTCACTGGGCGCCTCTCCTTACGATCTCTGGGCTCTCCCGGGAGAGCAGCGTTCCTGGCTCTCCAGGAATGGGAAGGCGGGTGGACCGGGCAGAAACAGCTGAGGGCGGGGCCCTGCGGCCACCGGGGACAGAGGCCCTGCAGTTCCTAGGAAGCGCTCAGGACCAACACTCAAATCCACTGTCTGCCCCTGGCGCCCGGTGGCGGCGCGGCTCCCAGCCTCAGTTTCCCCATCTGTAAAATGGGCACCCCGGCCCGTCTTCCAGAGATAGGGTGCAGGAGGAGGGCGTGAAATCTATGCATGAAGAAGCAAGAGCCTCCGGAAATGACAGCAGTTGTTTTTTTCAGGGAAAACAATGGCTTTTCCTTTGCATCATATGAATAAATCACACTCTGCCCACTGCCAGCGAGTACCCATCCGTTTAACCCTCATGGTGGCCTCAGCAAGTGGCACTGCTGCTATTCCTACTTTTCAGGGGAGGAAAGGGAGGCCCAGAGAGGTTCAGTCACTGGCCCGGGGTCACACAGCAGCGCACCCGCTCTCTTAACCGCCAGGGCACAGCGGCCGCCTGCTTGTTTATTTTTTTCTTCTGAACTTATTTTTCAAAATGGTCTTTTTTTTTCTTTTCTTGCTTTGATGTTATGCTCCGTGTCACTACATAGGCCCCCTGGAATTTTGATGTTCTGGTTTTATTTTAAGAAACAGCCCCTAGGGAACCAGGGCCCAGGAAGGGGAGCGTGCAGGTGGCCCGGGCTTGTCCTAGCTTGTGTGGGTTCGTCTCCATGGATACCGGAGGCTTTGTCTAAAACCCTCCAGGGCTCCCGATGCCTTTGGGATTAAGCCTGACCCCGCAGCCCACCTCATGCTGGTTCACCTCCAGACCGCAGCCCTGCTGTTCCCTGCGTCCGCGACACCGTCCAGGCACTTCTGCAGGGCTGGCCCCTGCCTCTGGGGTCTTGACTCAAATGCCACCTCCTTAGGGGGCCCTTGTGGGCTACCCCAGCTGGCCAGTCTTCTCTGGCACCATATCATTCTTCCCTGATTTGTTTATTAGTTTTATTTTTCTTTTTTTGAGACAGAGTCTCACTCTGTTGCCCGGGCTAGAGTGAGTGCCATGGCATCAGCCTCGCTCACAGCAACCTCCAACTCCTGGGCTCCAGCGATCCTCCTGCCTCAGCCTCCCGAGTAGCTGGGACTACAGGCACGCGCTACCATGCCCGGCTAATTTTTTCTATATATTTTTAGTTGGCCAATTAATTTCTTTCTATTTTTAGTAGAGACGGGGTCTCGCTCTTGCTCAGGCTGGTTTTGAACTCCTGACCTTGAGCGATCCGCCTGCCTCGGCCTCCCAGAGAGCTAGGATTACAGGCGTGAGCCACCACTCCCGGTCTGTTTATTAGTTTTTAAAACTGGTCTTTCCTCTGAGACTGTGAAGGCACAGGGTGTCTTTCTGAGCACTTAAGGCCCAGCTGATTGGCCCATCAGCACCTCCTGGGGCTCCTTTTCAGGCCCCCTGGCAAACTCCTATTCAGCCTGCACAGCCCTAGTGACACTGTCTCTTCATCCACGAAATGAGTCCTCAAGCCCTGCCCCCATGCACACATCTTACATCCCTCCCTCTGGCCGGACTGCGATATGGGGGCCTGGGACATCAGAACCCTGCTGTGTCTGCCCCACACCCTCCCAATGGGCAGTGCTAGGGGCCAGCAAGAACACCCCCACCTACACTGTCCCCACAGGACCAGCCAGGGTGGGGAAGAGTTTGAGGATTGTGCAAATGCTGAAAATAAAAGGCACTGGGGGTGGGCCGCGGTGGCTCCAGTGAGCCTGTAATCTCAGCACTCTGGGAGGCAAGGTGGGAGGGTTGCTTGAGGCCAGGAATTCGAGACCAGCCTGGGCAACATAGTGAGATCCTCACCTCTACAAGAAAAAAAAAAAACAAAAAGCATGTCACTAGAACTCAACCAGGGCTGTCCTGAGGTCCTAGTCGGCGTAGCCCCACCACTGCCAAGGTGAGCTCCGGGAGGCGGGGCCTGGGGCTTTGTCCCCGCCCCCCACCAAGCTGGACACAAACACAGAAGGGGACAAGCCCCAGAGGGACCCAGAGGGGACAGGCCTTACCAAGTCACACAGCTGCAGGGCACGTGGCTCCCAGGTGGCCGGCCCCCTCCTGTCCCCGCCCCGCCTCCCGGAACAATGGCAGAGGGGGAGGTAGCCGGACTCTGAGAGCCTTTCCTTATCGTCTGGAAGGAGCTGGCGGCAGGAACCAGAAGTGCCTGGCCGTGGGCGTGGGGCGGTGTGGCCTGGGGCAAGCCACACACCCCCGGCGGGCTCAGCCTACCGTTCTGGGCCCGATCTGAGAGCCGGGATGTGGGGTGTGAAGAGCCGGTGGGGCACGGGGTGGGACGCCAGGCCTGGACGGCGAGGTCCCTCCAGAGACACGGCGATGCCCCCCACAGCCGGGATGCCGGTCCCAACTGCTGCCTCTGCCGGCCGATGCACTAGAACCGCTCTGTACACAGTCGGCACACAATAAATGGTTGAAACAGTTGCGCAGCCTCTCCACACGTACCAAAGCCACCGCAGCCCACGAAAGAAGGCGCTGCCCGCCTTCCCACCTCCAGCCTGCCAGCGGAGCCGGCTGCGTACCCCGGGACGGCGCGGACGTCTCTGCCGGGCACCTACTGTGTACACCAGGCTCTGCAAACACAGTTGTCTCCTGTGATCCTCCCCCCACTCTTTAAAAAGACGATCGCCCACTCTGCAGATGAGGTACAGGGCTTCGCTCACTGGCCCAAAGTCACACAGCCGTAGTTGGCAGAAAAATCCGGATTTGAACCCAGGTTGCGGAGTAAGGGAGGCCAACCCTGGGGCAGGGGAGGGGAGCTTTGTGGGTCCGGGGGTGGCGTGGGGGGCCCGGGCGCAATTCGCCATGCAGCCTCGGGCTAGTCACCGCATCCCCCTGGGCCTCAGTTTCCCCATCTGTTACATAGATGGGGCTGTTCTGGGCTCCTGGGTCCGACTCCCAGACCCCACCTCGCCCAGACCCCAGCCCGATCCCCTCCCCCTGCCGCCTGGGCGGGCTACTCGCCTGGAATCTCACCGCCATGGTCCACCCCGGGGCTCTCCAGCGCCCCTGCCCCACGGGGGGCCTGGAAACAGGCAATCGGCCCCCACCCGGGTTAGGGGGGGACGCAGGGGAGGGTCCCGGCGGGGTGGGGGCCCGGCTGTCGCCCTCCTCCCGCCAGCTCCACAGCTCCCAGCTGCACCTGCCCCTCTTCCTCCTCCAGGTCCCCGGCCGGCCCCGCCCCTGCCCAGACCCGCCTCCGGGACGCCTCCGTCCCCTCCCGCCTCCTCCTCCCGTCGCAGGCTCCAGGCCCGGGGAGGGGAATCCACGCCGGGTTGTCCCTCCAGCCGGGCACCTGCCCGGGGCCGGGACTGGAGACCCGCTGGGCGCGGCCGCAGGGAAGACCCGGCAGGGACGTTCGCTGCGCTCGGAGCGGAGCCTGCGACGGAAGGTTTTTCCATCCGCGAAATGGGCGCGTTTGAGTTTCATGGGGAGACCTCCTGGATGAGGGGTTTGTCGAGGGCCAGAGACCTCCGGAGCATAGGGCGGGTCCTCCTCGGCCACTCATCTCCGTGAGGCTCACCCCATTTCATGGAGGGGAAACTGAGGCCCCGGAAGGCCAGGGGTATGGACTTTCTGAAGATGCGCAGCGGCCGCCACGCACTTTGCCTTTGCCCGGCCTCCTGCACACCTGCACGGGGCGGGGTCCCCAGCTGGGAAGGGCAGGGCGGGAGCAAAGGTCGGAGGTCCCTCTGACCCTGCCCAGCCTCGCCCTGGGGGCCCGGGATTCCGAGATTCCCAAGGTAGCAAGGACAGGATCGGGCTAGGAAACCCTCTACCTGGGGTGGGGGAGGGAGGAAGTCACCTGGACGGGCGGGGCTGGCGGAGGCCCCACCCACACATTCCTTACCATTAAAAAAAAAACACCCTGAGCCTGGCTGTGCCCCACCCCGCCCCAAGGTTGAAGGCGCAAATCCGGATATTAACACGGCTTCCCAGCGGCCTCAGGTCAGGGCCGGGCAGGGAGAGGAGTCCCAGGTCGTGGCAAAGGGGAAGGCAGAGAGGAAACTGTAGCAGGTAAGGAAAGGCTTCTTAAAGGAGGGGGGCATTGCAGCTGGGGTTTTGAAGGTTGGTTAAGAGTTTGCTAAGTGAACGAGACAGATGATATCAAAATCTTTGAGGCCCACAAACATGACTTTTCTCAACCCCTCCCCTGGGATTCTACCTGAAACACTAGTCCGGAGGCCCCTGTGGGCCAGAGTTAGCCCCGCACGGGCCTCCAAACGCCCACCAAGGCAATAAACGTCAGGATCAGGAAGGTTCTAATCCCAGCTCTCTCACCTATTTGCTGTGTGACCTCAGGCAAATTACTTCCCCTCTCTGTGCATCAATTTCAACTTCTGTAATTAGGGAAAATAATATCCCCTATGCCACAGAGTGGTCGGGAAGATTAAAGGGGGCCTAGCATAGATGCGACCTGCTGCCCCATCGTTGCTGTGTGTCCTCATGCAAGCCACTTCCCACTCTGTGCCTCAGTTCCCCCACCTGTAAATGGGGATAATAATAGTACCGGCCTCAGAGGATTAAATGAGCGAATGTGCAGGAGGTGCCGCCCTAAGCGTTGGCTGGTTAGTGCTGTTATTTTTATCCGAGAATCCAGCACGGATATTTCATGGATGATGGAGTCGTGTCCAGAGACGGCCCCAGGCTTGCTGGAGGTTGCACGGCCAGGGCTCCTGCAGTCCCCAGCTCCCTCCAGGACGCCTGCTGACCCGAGGCTTGCTGAACGCCTACTGTATACCTACAGGCTGCTCAGCCTTTCCCGGTGTGACGTCCGGCTACCAGCAGGTGGCGCAAAAAGAAAAGATTGTAGGTGGAACAAAGTGGAAGTTTTGTTTTTTTTTTAAATGGGTGCATGTTTGTTTTCATGAGTCATAGGAAAAACCTGCTGGTCCACACACGTCTGGGTTCGTGGCTGCCATTGCTCAGGAGGAATTACTGATTGGGCCTGGCAAGCTGGTGGAATGATCCTGCCCCAAGTGTCAACAGAGCAAAGCAGAGAAGCCCCACTCTAAAACCCTCTATGAAAGAAAGGGGGACAGCAGTCCCAGGACACGTAGTCTTCCTCCAGCCAGCCTCCACTGTGCTCTCATATTGGTGCCCTGCTCAAGAACACTCAATGGCTCCCTAGTACTGGTCATGGAACATTGTGTTCAAACCCAGAGTTTTGGAGATGGGCGTGGCCGGTGCTGCCCCACAAGCCTGAGACCACCACCCCTGACCTCCAAATCACCGTAAGGAATGACAACTCTGCCTTTCATCAGTCCACCTCACAGATGCATTCATTCTTCCATCCACTCAGTCATTCACTCAACAAAAACGTTTCAAGCCCCCACCAGGCGCCAAGTGTATGACGAGATCTGATCAGGGACCAACTTTCCACCTGAAATTGCAGGGCCAACCTCAAGCAGGAGCGGGCACTGCCGCCGTGGCCAGAGGGGGCGGGGCAGGGAGGGTGCAGGGGACCTTGGGTCCCGGAAGTATCGCTGGGATGACCCTGCTCCACCCCCTTCTGGGTGCTTGGGGAGAAACTGAGGCCCAGAGAGAGCAGGGCCTGGGCTGAGGTCCCCCCAATGAGCCACGGCCCCCAGGAAGGGAGGGAGCCCTGGGGGTGTATGCCGGGCTTGGGGTCTTCCGGGTTCAGGTGGCTTTGCTGGGCTGGACCAAGCTGAGATGCTATCTGTGGCCTAACAGGTCTGACCGGAACTGAAGAATGCCCAGAAAGGGCTCTACGGCCCCACGGGGCTTGGGCTCATTATTTAGCATTCATTTAGCACCCTCTGTGTACACCGCCATGGAACCTGCGGGGCTGATGACACAGACCCAGTGGAAGCCCGTGGTCCTTGGCGGAGACAGACAATAATTGAAAAATCACATGTGTAAATTAAAATGTGCAAGCCAGGCCTCTTTTGGTACCAAGTCTCCAGCAGAGAGACTTTCCCCAGGCCGGGGGCGCATGGAAGGCTTCCCTGAGGAGGTGGCACCAGAGATGAGAACTGGGTTTTAACAGGTGTGCCTTAGGTGAGAGGGATCCAGGCAGGGAACAGTTAGAGCTGCAGGAGGTGAGGGAGGAGCCGTCGGGGGTCTGGGGAAGGGGTTCCAGGCAGAGGAACAGCCCGTGCAAAGGCCCTGGGGCAGGACGCGCCTGGTGTGTGGGAGGCACAGTGAGGAGGCCCCTGTGCCTGGAGTGGAATGAGGAGGGGAGGGCAGGGAGGGGACGGGGCAGGTCGTGCAGGGCCTGGTGGGCTGCAGGAAAGACTTGGGCTTTGACCCCGAGGGAGGTGGGAGCCATGGAGGGCTGTGGGCAGAGGAGGGCCAGGCCTGACTCAGGTGCTCACAGGCGCCCTCTGGCGACTGCTGCGGGGAGGACAGACTGCAGGGGTGGAGGGCGGGAGCTGGGGGCTAAGACAGAGGCGACTGCGTTGGCCCAGGTGGGCGATGGCAGGGCAGGGACAAGCGGGCAGATTCTGGAAGCATTCGGAAGCGGAGCCCCTCAGACTGGCCCACAGACAGGACGTGGCCGGTGAAGGGAATCCACTCCCAGGTGGGTGTCGGGGCCTCAGGACAGCAGGAAGGAAGCTTCCTGGGGCGCGGCAAGGTGGGGGTGGGGGGAGGCAGCTGGGGGACAGAGAAGTCCCTGGGAGGTCACCAAGTGCAGATGGCAGTCGGAAGGCCCAGGCCGCGCCGGGGGCATGCAAGGCGTTTACTGACCCTTTCCTTATTCCTGCTGTTCCGTAGTTATTCTATTTTTTTGTTTTAATAACTTTGGTGCCAAGATATGTATTTTTTAAGAGACAGGGTCTCACTCTGTCACCCAGGCTGCAGTGCAGTGGCATCATCGTAGCTCCCTGCAGCCTCCAACTCCTGGGCTCAGGCGATCCTCCTGCCTCAGCCTCCCGAGTAGCTGGGACTACAGGCGCCGCCACCATGCCCAGCTAATTTTTTAAAAAATTGTTTGTAGAGACGGGGTCTTGCTATATTGCCCAGGCTGGTCTCGAACTCCTGGCTTCAAGCGATCCTCCCGCCTCGGTCTCCCAAGGTGCTGGGATTACAGGCGTGAGCCACCGGGTGTGGCTTTTATTTTATTTTTTAATGAACATTTTATTTTGGACTCATTGTAAATTTACAGGAAAGTAAATACACAGAATTCCCTCACGCGCCTCACCCACCCCCTGAGCACGAGCGTCTCCCGTTGCCACCGCGGCCTACGTCCCACAGCTGAGAAACCAGCACCGCCACGTCCCTGCTCAGGAAGCGCCAGCCTGGACCCCGGTGTCCCCTCGAGCCCTTCCCCGCCCCAGGGCCCTGTCCAGGGTCCCGCGTGGCATTCAGTCGTCACGTCTCCCCACGCTCCTTTGGGCTGTGGCCGCGTCTATCTTTCCTCATTCCGTGACCTTAACGGTCTGGACCGGACACGTCTTTGGTAGAATGTCCCTCAGGGTGGGCTTATCTGATGCGTCCCGCATGGCTAGACAGGGGTGATGGCTTTCGGGGGCCCCTGGGTGGTCTTGGGGAACTTCTATGGAGAGGTGAGGTGGCAGCAGAGACGCGGGCGGCCGGGCGACAGGACACGCCCCGCTCTGTGGGTCCCAAGGCAGCCTCGCCTTTGAGGAAGGACAGATTCTGGGTGTGCAGGCTCTGCCGCAAGGCACCCGAGGGCTCAAGAATGTCCCGGGGTTGGCAATGTGGAGGTGCTGGGGAACTGTACAGGAGGCACTTTGATGTAGGAGGGGAAGGAAGGTCAGAAGGAGGGCATAGAACCTTCTAGAAGCTTGGAGTGTGGGATGCAGCTCAGAGGACTCCACGGAGAGTGTTTTTTCCTCCAAGACAGGAGGACACCTGAGCTCTAGAAGGAAGCTCTGCAGCAGGGGAAGGAGCAATGCCAGGCACAAATTCTAGCCCCTGCCTCAGTTTCCTCAACTGTAAAATGGGGATTCCGGTTCTGACACTCAGCAACATTTTGGGGCAGGCTCAAAAGTTTAAGCAGACCGGGCGCAGTGGCTCACGCCTGTAATCCCAGCACTTTGGGAGGCCAAGGTGGGAGGATCACCTGAAGCCAGGAGTTTGAGACCAGCCTGGACAACACAGCAAGACCCCATCTCTATCGAGCCAAACCAATGTATGCCTCCCATGTATTGATTTATGACTTTACCTGTAACCCCTGTCTCCCTAAAATGTATAAAATCAAACTGTAACCCAGCCACATCGAGTCCACTTGCTCAAGGCCTCTTGGGAGTGGCTCCGGGTCATGGTCCTCAAATTTGGCTCAGAATAAACTTCTTTCAAAAAAATAAAAGACCCCATCTCTAAAAAAAAAAAGTATTTAAAAATTAACTAGGTGTGGTGGTGGCGCCTATAGTCTCAGCTACTCGGGAGGCTGAGGCAGGAGGATCCCTTGAGCCCAGGAGTTGGAGGCTGCAGTGAGCTGTGATGACACCACTGCACTCCAGCCTGGGCGACACAGCCAGACTCTGCGTCCAAAAAAAAAAATTCTCCTTTGAGCAGACTGTAGAATCTTACTGGTTACCACGTTCATGAATGAGTTCAGGAAACTCGTAAAGCACCTGTCTGTTTTACATTTGCATGAGTTATGATTTTATGTTTTTGGGAAAAACATCCTTTAACATCATAAAACCAAAAGGCTTTGTTAGCATTTGAAGCTCTGTCCCCCATTCCAGCCCAGCATCACCCACCTGGACCAACCCAGTCCCCTCCTTGCTGGTCCCAACTCCCGCCCTCAACCACCACGGTCTGTCCTCCCAGAAGGAGCCACCAGAGGGCGCCCGAGAGCACCTAAGTCAGGCCCATCCCTCCTCTGCCCACAGCCCTCCATGGCTGCCACCTTCCTCAGGGTTAAAGCCCAAGTCCTCTCTGCAGCCCACCAGGCCCTGCAGGACCTGTCCCGTCTCATCCCTGCCTTCCCCTTCTTCCTCTGTACCCCTCCACACTCTGCTGCAGCCACACGGGCCTCCTTGCTGTGCCTCCAACACACCAGGCACAGTCCTGCCCCAGGGCCTTTGCACAGGCTGTATCCTCCTTGGAACGCCCTTCCTCCCAACATCAGCTGGGCCAACTATTCACGTTCTTCAAGTCTTTGCTGAAAAGTCGCCTCCTCTAAGATCACTCTGCGATCCTCCTACTTATAATTAGAAAACGCCTCTATGTGCAATGCAATGTACATACTTATTACGTTTCTTCTCTGTCTCCTCCCATGACAGTATAAGCCACGCAAGGGCAGGAAGCTTGGTCTGCCTCGTTGCTGGCCGAATTGCCAAGGCCTGGTAACGACACCCCTGGCACATAATAAGTGCTCAATAAATGCCAGTCCACTCCCGGGGAGGCCCCTCCCCCCAGCCATGTATTCCCCTAACCTCAGCCCATTCCAAAGGGTGTCAGGCTCCGCCCTGAGCAAACACCGCCGCCCTGGCCACCCGCCAGGCCTGGGCAGGAGGAGCAGCTCCCAGGCTCCCGCCGAGGACTTTCCCGGCACTCGGGGCCACACGGAAGCTCGAGCCAGGCAGGCCTGTACTTTTTCAAGATCTCGTTTGGGGGGGCCAGCCCTGCACTGGGACTCCATCTGCCTGACACTTCTAGCGCTGTGCAGCCCCAGGCAAGTGGCGGGCCCTTTCTGAGCCGGCATTCGTCACCTCTCAAACAGGGAGGCGGAGGGACAGTGGGACTGTACTTGCGCCCTGAGTTTCGATGTGGGGTGGGACAGGTCACTCTCACCCCCACATGACCGAGAGTCGTGATCATTTCCTGCTCTCGGCAGCGCTGTGACGTGCTGACTCTCACTGTCCCCATTTGATGGAGCGGAAAACGGAGGCCCAGACAGGAACCCAGGCAGGGGTGGGATCTGACAGCGGAGATGTGCGTCCCACCCCCACAGTCCCCAGGAGCTCCGCAGGGCCACACAACCCTGCCCTCCAGGCATGACCCCAAATGCCGGCCAGCTCTGTGCCCCACCATGCGAACACCTGTCACCTGTGCCTGCCCGGCCTCGGTCCCGGAGGGCAGTGGAGGGGGGACCGCTTGGTCCTGACAAAGACCTGAAGTGCAATCGGACACTGGGCCACGGGAAGCTCCCTTTGTCCTCCCTTTTGGGAGCAAATGACCCAGAAAAAAATCTTCTGTCGCCGGCCCCTCCCCTCCCCAGATCTGGGGTCTCCTTGACCCTTCACTTCTGCCCCAGAGAAGGAGCAAAGCTCCCACCCCTGCCCCATCACCCCCAAAACTCCTGGAGATCCCAGCAGTGGGATCGGGTCGGGGAGGGGTGGGGGTGCAGTTGTTTGGAAACTTGGAGCCTCTTTATAACTTCCAGGTGCTTGGGGACTCGTGAGGCCCCGGCCTGCCCTACCTGTCACCTCCCGGCCACTGTCTCAGGCTGCAGGAGGTAACCCCAGCCCCCTCCCCACCCCCGACTGACATCGCTCCCCTCGCCTCAGTTTGGGGGATCAGAGCCCAACCCGTGCCCTGGGGCACCCGGCCACCCCCGCAGCACCTGGGCCAACAATGACCCTTTTAAAAGTCTCTGGCGACGTTGTCCTGGGCAGGCCGCCAGGGCAGTAACCGCCGGGCACATAATCCCTTAGAAACTATGTCAGATGCCCACGCAGGAGTGTCAGTTTCCTGCTTCCTGGGGAGGGGGGGAGGCAATTGAGGGGTCCCAGGACCCGGGGTGGGCGAACCCAGTTCCGTCAACGTCTGCAGGGTGGGAGGCAGAGCAGGGCAGGGGACTCACCTGTCCAGGAGGCTGGGTGGCCTCTGGGCCTGCGGCAGGAGCCAGGCACGGGGGTGGGGACGGCACCCGGGGCTGCTGGCTCTGGCCTCCCCACCTGGGCGCAAACTTCCCCGCGGTCTCGGTGGCAGGAGGCGGACGGGTCCTGTGCGGGGCGGGACCCACCCCGGCGACAACGTGCGCAGGCGGGTGTGAGGGAGGCCGGCGGGCGGGCTGGCGCGCTGTGTCGTGTGGGAAGGTGCTCTCACGTGGGAGCGGCTGGCTTTAACCCCTGCTCGCCCGGAGGCCGGGGACACCACGGGGACACCACGGGGACACCGAGTCCTTCACCTGCCTGGGACCCGGCAGGCAGTGGCTGCTCAGGCAAACACCTGTTGAATACAGTCAGGAACGAATGGGCCGCACCTCCCGGGTCCCCTCCCCGCGCTGCCCTTGGACCTGGAACCGCCCGGCGTTTGCACCTGCGAGCCGGCCGCCAGGTTGCGGCGGGGTGGGCTCCTTCCCCGCAGATCCGGGTGCAAATCCTGCTTCTCCGCCGCCCGCCGCACTCGCGACGGTCCCAGCGAATGAGGCGCTCAGGACGGATGAAATGCGAGTGGGATTTCGGAGCTTTGCTACAAAAGAAATGATGTAGAAACGGCTCATGGAGTTGAATGCCGGTTCCGTGTTGAAATGGTCCTAGTTTGGATGTACTGGGTTTAAATGAAATCTAGGGTTAAAATTAATGTCACCTGTTTCTTTTGACGTTGTTAGACTGTGGCTGCTATACAAACTGCGCAGAGTTTCAAAAATGTGGCACTTAGAACATTTTAAACAGCGTTTAAAATTTAAATCGGCTTGAGTTATAGCTCTGTAAGTATCAGAATAGGCGCTTAATACGTATTCGCTACTTAGGGTGTCATTAAAAAATAATGTATGCGTTTAGGCATTTAGCTGCCAGAACTGCCCTTGCTTGTTTGCTGTCGCTCCTAGAATGTCGCCTCATTGGAGTCAGGGATTTTTGTCTTTATCATGGTCTAGAACAGTGCCCAGTACACCGTAGGAACTCAAGAAACACTTTTGGAATGAATGAATGAATGAATGAATGAATGAACGAACGAGTGGGTGAGGAGGCGGACGAGCCCCACCAAGGACCCTGTGCTGACGGTAATAGCCTCTGTGGCCACCAGGGGGCGCCAGAAACCAGGTAACGGGCCGGGCCCCGCGGCCTCAGTTTCCCTCGCTGCAAATTGGACGCAGCGCACCAGCCAAGGCGCCAAAAGCCGCTGTCCCACCCGGATCCGGCCCTCCCGCCCCATTCCCGGCGCCGGTATTTTTCTTAACTTGTTTGCACATTAAAGTCGCGCGCGTGCGCGTTTTAAAGAGCGCGGCCGTCGCCGCGTGTGCTCGCGCCCGCGTCCCCGCCCGGCCGGTGCGTGCGGCGTCGACTCCCGCGCGGCCCCGTGCCCGCTGTGAGCGCGCTCAGACCTCGGCTCGCGCCCGCGTCCCCGTGCCCGCTGTGAGCGCGCGTTCTCAGACCTCGGCTCGCGCCCGCGGCCCCGGGGCCGGCAAGACCCGGACGGGCGCCCGCGAACCCGCATTTCCAACGGGCGCGCGCGGGCGCTGCTGGCCCGGCGGCCGCACTTTGAGAACCAGAGCGGTCTACATTTTCTCTCCAGACAGATCCTGCCTGGATCGGGAGCTCCGTTCATGGCGCGTGTCCAAAGAACTCTGCCTGGAGCCTTTAAAAAAAAACTGTGGGAAAATACACACAACATAATACATTTAATAAATGAATAAGAAATTTACCATTTAACTGGTTTGTTTTTTTTGAGATGGGGTCTTGCTATGTTGCCCAGGCTGGTCTCGAACTCCTGGTCTCAAGCGATCCTCCCGCCTTGGCCTCCCAAAGTGCTGGGATTACAGGCGTGAGCCGCCGCGCCCACACAACGACATTTATTAATACCCAGATCATGATCTCAGAGTAGATTGCCTAACCATATCACCAACAAATTCACCGTTATTCTTTAATAACACAATTACCCTCAGTACAGCCGCAGGCTGACCCGCAGCACGGTTCTTGGTGTGACTCTGAGCGAGCGGCCTACCCTCTCTGAGCCCCCATTTTCTCAAGTGTGAGACGGAGGTGACAGCATTCGGCTGGTTAGTATTTTCAAACATTTATTGTGTACTAGGTGTTACATGCTGGGCATATATTAGTAGCAAAACACAAAAAACAAGTTTCTAACTGTTGGGGAAATATCATGTACAAAGGCTTTAGCTCTGAGCCTGGCATTCAATATTACCACTTGTAACTTCCTGTATTATTATATTTATATATTTTTTAATTTTAAAAAATAAAAAATTTTAATGTTTTTATTTAAAAAAATTATGTACTTTTATTTTTTTATTTTATGTTCATTATATCTTTTTCATTTGTCCAATATTATAAACAATATTATTTATAATGCATATTATGTATTAATATTAACATTTATGGTATCATAGCAACACATTATTTTTAATGATATTAATATTTGTATCATATTATATAATTTATATGTTTGTAATAAAATAAAATGGATTGATTACTGTATTACAATTATTTATATGACTAATATAAGTATTATCTATATTTACATAAATGTATATTTATCTACTTATTATATATTAATTATTCATGACTTAAAGTAATAATCTATGCATAACAGATGAATAATATTCACATGACCATAAATAATACCTTTATTACTCACAGAAATATAAATTACATTTATTTATATACATATATAATTCACATTTATATACGTGTAGTATAGTTTATGTTTATATACATATCATATGATCTGTATTCATGTAAATGCTCATATCTACTTACATACATCTCTATTGTATCATATTCATCTATACGCACATATATAATTGACGGGCACGCAGACGTAGCGAAGCGTCGCGCACACGCACGGAAGTAGCGGGGCGTGGCTACGTCCGCACGCGCAGCAACCGCACCGCCGCTCACACCGGGCGACTGCGCGCGTCACCAGCTGTCTATGTGAGTATGCAAGTGTCGTTCCGCTGTCCCGTCACCAACAGCGAACTCTAACTACCCCTAGACTGTTTAACAGGGACACGAGGAAATAAAAAAAGTAAAATATGTTATTATTAATAAAATAAAAATCTAA
>CAUYPO010061804.1:0-28274 GCA_963574435.1 Cheirogaleus major
TGAGATATGATGTGTGAACTCTGAGAGTGAGAGTCTCTCATTCACTGGGATTGCAAAGCTCTGGGGACAATATTAGCTGTTCTCCCTAGCCACTTGGAGGAAGCTGCCTATAGTAGGAGAAGATGAGGCAACCTACAAGGAGAACGGGTAAGAGATGGCAGCCCAAGAGCTCTTGATAACATTTTTTGAGTCTCTGGTCCTGCTGTGCCTGGGCAATTTTGATTAAGCTTGTTTGGGTTTCTGTCACTTGGCAATCAAAAAAGTCCTGGTAATATGATGAAACTTGTTATTCTCTATTTCTTATTTGCTGTTTTCCCACCACGATGTCTATATTATGCATTCAACAAAACTAAAGAGAAAAAAAGTGACTCCTAGCATTTTTCTCTGATTATAAAAGTAAATGCATACTATAGAGAAATAGGAAGATATTTAAAAGTGCATAAGCATGCAGAAGAAAAGTTAAGTAAGTCAACCCTTGAGTCTGCCACCCAGAGGAAAACAATTTTATTTATATCATTCCACATATCTATGTATATGAACAATTAGGAGCATACTGTAGTTTTATAATCTGCTTTTTTCATTTAATAAAACATTGTGAATATTTTTTTGTGTTATTACTTTTTATAACTTTTTTCTCCTGCATAATGAAGTTGCTAAACCATTTTGGAAACTTGTGGTCAAAACTGTCACTTAACAAGTGCCAGGACAGTGAATGTGTGGTAGACAATGTTTTCCAGCAAGATGCAAGAACAGATTTATTAAAGATGTCTCCCCTCACCCGTCAGTCCTGTCCTAACAACTCTAACTCACGAAACATATTTTAGCTTTCAGAGAGCATGACAGATGTGTTGCCAAAGATTCTGCCTGTTTTGCCAAGCCTCCCACTGACTTGATTACAGAAACCAAACAGATACTTCAACCTCATGTGGTGGAATGGAGATGATGAATGAGGTTTGGGGTGAGAGAGAAGCCTGTGCAAAGACAGTTCAAATGCTAGTGGCCTGCTAGTCAGGGTTTCTGTGTTGACTTATGGGGGAACAGTAAGCCTTCCCCCTTATGTTCCAGTACTAGTTCAGAAGATTTGGTGGCTACACCATCTGAGGAGGCATAGATTGCATTTCCTACTTAGGACCTATCCGAGGTAAGGATATATGCCCCATTCATTGGTGTCTTCTTTTTTTTTGTTTTTTCAGTTTTTAATTTTTTTTGAGACAGAGTCTTGCTTTGTCACCCAAGCTGGAGTATGGTGGTGTGATCATAGCTCACTGCAGGCCCGAACCCCTGGGCTCAAGTGATCTTCCTACCTCAGCCTCCTGTGTAGCTGGTACTACAGGTACATGCCACCATACCCAGCTAATTTTTTAAAAAGTATTTTTGTAGAGACAAGATCTCACTAAGGTGGCCAGGCTTGTCTTGTCTCAAACTCCTGGCCTCAAGCAATCCTCCTACTTCAGCCTCCCAAGGTGCTGGGATTATAGGTGTGAGCTACCATGCCTGGCCCATTGGTATCTTTAAGTACCAAAGTAGCTATTAAAAATAGATTTAAGGAATGTAAATGTATGTGTGTGCACATGCATAGTATGTATATATGTTTATGTATGTATATGTATGCATTCTGAGAAATGTATTGTTAGGTGATTGTGTTGTTGTGTGAGCGTCATAGAGTCAACTTACAGAAACCATGGTGATGGAGGCAGGCTGCTCCATCTAGGGGATGATAAGGTGATACCTGAGCATGAATCTAAAGGAAATGACAGAGCACATCCTCTGGGCACCGTGAAGGAAGAGCATCCCAGGCAGAAGAAACAGCAAATGCAAAGGCTCTGAGGTTGAAGAGTCTTGGTGTGTTTGAAAGACAGCAAAAAAGTGAATGTGGCTTAGTAGAAAATGAATTCATAGAGGGAACCAAAGCAACAGATTATGTGGGGCCCTTTGAAACAATATAACAACTTCAGCTTTTACTCTAAGAAGGGGAACCATAGGAGGGTTTTGGACCAAGGAGTGGTAGGATATAATTAGGTAGGTTACTTTGTTAAGAATAAATAGTGGGAGAGAAACAATGAAGCAGAGAGCCCATTAGGAGGTGAATGCAATAGTAATCTAGATGAGGGTGATAGTGGTGAAAATGGTGAGAACTGATTGAATTGTGGATGTACTTTGAAGGTAGAGCCAAGAGTGTTAACTGATAAAATGTGCGGTACATGAGAAAAACAAAAGTCAAGGATAATATGGCAGATACTTGTACATACATCTTCTTTTATCCCTTACCGTTAGAACCCTGATTTTGTTGAGGGTGGCAAATTAAAAATTACATTCCCAGTTGGATATGGATGCCATCTTGAAACTATGAGAGAAAGGCCAAAAGAATAACAGAGTCTTTAGTCTTAAAGTTCATGAGCTACTAAAAAGGATTCAGAAAAACAATATACTTGTTTAAGGAATTCAAGTTTCCTGATCTCAAATGAACTCAATTCCTAACTAATAGAGGTGACATCAAGGTTTTTGGCCTGAGAGGCTGGTATAATGGAATTCTTCTTTCATAATATGGGAAAAGCTGAGAGAGAAGCGAGTTCGGGAGGGGACTTAAAGGTCTGATTTTAGATGTGTTAATGTTTCTGTTAGATATCCAAGTGGAGATGTCCATTATGCAGTTGGCTCTAGAGTCTGGTGTTCAGGAGGTAGAGAGATACGTGAGACTCAACAGTGTACCCATGGAATATAAAGCTATAGGGCTGGAGGACATCTTCTAGTGGATTAATAAAGACAGTAGGTTCTGTGGTTGAGCCCAGGAGCATACCCAAGTTTAGAAGTTGAGAAATGGAGGAGGAAGAAGCAAAGAGTACTGGAAAAGAGTGGCTATAGAAGTAGGAGAAGAACTGAGAGAAATACTGGGGGCCAAGGGAAGACAGTGATCAATTGTGACTCTTTGAAGTTGAAAAAAAGCCATGGGATTTGACTACATGGAGGTCACTGTGACCTTGACATGAGCAATTTTAGTGTAGTGATGGAAAAAAAGGCTGATTGGAGTGGGTCAAGAGAGAAAAGGAGGAGGGAAAATAGAGGTAGCAATTACAGAAAATTATTTTGAGGAGTGTTTCTGGAAGGGGAGCAGAGACATGGAGTGAGATCAGAGGTCAAGGGAAGATTTCTTTTTCTTAATGATGGAAGATATTACAGTGTGTTTATATGCTATTGGAAATATCCAAAAGAAGTGGAAAGTCTGGTGTTGAAAGATAGAGGACAATTGCTGGAGTGAGGTCTTGCTAGGTGAGAGGGGACAGAATCTAATGCATGAGCAGAGGGGTGGGTGTAAGGTAGGTGCATAAACGGTCTGTTGGGCATGGAAGGAGCATGAAGTAGAGGTGTAAGTGGTTCATGTTGGGAGTGTGCTGAGAAGTTCTCTCTGATCTTTTCTACTTTCTTCAGCAATAAGTAGCAAAGTCATCAGTTGAGAGTGAGAAAGTATAGAGATATTGAAGTTTTGAGTATCCAAAAGAACATAGGACGTAGTTGTTGAGAGGAGCAGGGCAAAAATAGAGCATTGCCGCCAGCAGTAGGGCCCTGTGAGGTTAGTGGCCATGCACTTAAAATGTGTCCAGTCAGCCTGGTTGTGTGGTTTTCTCCAGCCACATGCTGCTGATTTGGTGTAGGTGCAGAGTAGGTAGAGTGATTTAATCTGGGATGTGGTTCCATCCAATTGAAGTGCAGGGCAGGAAGGAGAAAGGCAGGTAGGTGAGGGAGAGTGAAAAGCTGGAGAGCTCAGTGGGATCAAAGGATTGTTGCCTTGGTACCATAAGGAATGAGTAGGAGAGGGAGAAAGTCGAGGCCAGAGAGTAGAATCACTGAAATTAAGATAAAAAACCTTGTTCTAAAAAAGATGGTCTATTCATCACTTTTCAATAATATTCTCTCTCTCTTTGTTTTTTTTTTTTTTTGAGACAGGGTCTCACTCTGTTGCCCGGGCTAGAGTGCCGTGGTGTCAGCCTAGCTCACAGCAACCTCAAACTCTTGGGCTCTAGCATTCCTATTGCCTCAGCCTCCCGAGTAGCTGGGACTATAGGCATGTGTCACCATGCCCAGCTAATTTTTTCTATATATTTTTAGTTGGCCAATTAATGTCTTTCTATTTTTTAGTAGAGATGGGATCTCACTCTTGCTCAGGCTGGTTTTGAACTCCTGACCTTGAGCAATCCTCCCGCTTTGGCCTCCCAGAGTGCTAGGATTACAGGTGTGAGCCACCGCGCCCGGCCAATAATATTCTCTTTATATCAACTTTTTAAGGTATAATTCATATAATAAAATTTATGTATTTTGAATGTATAGGTTGATGACTTTTAACAAAAATATACACCTATATCATTGCCATCAAAATGAAGATATAGAAGATTGCTATCTCTTCAGAATTCACTTGTGCCACTTTGCAATATCTGCCCCCCCCCAAAAAAAACCCTAATGAAACATCGGTCTGTTTTTTTTTTTTGTAAATCACCACAGATGAGTTTTAACTATTCTAAAATTTCACATAAGTGGAATCATACAGTATGCACTCATTTTACGCCAGGTCACTTTCACCCAGCAAAATGTCTATGAAATTCATCCATGTTATTGTGTGTACTGTACTTTGCTTCTTCTTCTTGCTGAAGGGTATTCCGTTGTACCAATATACAACAATTTGTTTATCTGTTCACCTGTGGATAGATGTTTGGGCTGTTATTAACGTTCACATACAAGTTTTTATGAGCATATGTTTCCATTCTCTTGGGCAACTACCAAAGGCTGAAATTGCTGCTATATATTACCTGTTTTTACATATTGTTTGATTTGATTTGCTAAGATTTTGTTTATTATTTTCATGTCTGTATTCACAGAGCCAAGAGAAGTCACCACAACTAGTATATTTTTAGGCAATCAGTCTTTAAGTTGATCACCTTCTGATGGAAACACAATCAGAGACTCCTCAGAGGGACACTGCACATTTGGGGAGGGCTAATGGTATAATTTTAAATGTTGTTATGATGCAAATTATTTGCCATCACACCTAAAGATGGGTCATCCCTGAATCCTTGGAGTTATAGCTATTGGCACCTGTATTAAATGTCTTCTTCCTTAAGTGTGAAATGTCTCTGGAGTATTAGTGCTTTAAAGACTGTCAAGTTCGCTAAAAGTAAAAATTCTTTATTCCTTAGTAAATAATTCAGTTTGAGAGTTAAGATTTATAAGAAATTTACTGGAATTTCTCTTCCTACATACTCCTTAAATACCTGAAAGAACCTCTGGCGTGTACTGAGGCAATCAGTAGGTTTTTAAGAAAGCAATCAATATTCCAAAATGTCTCATCACAAAATTAGGAATTATGTAAAGATAATTGAAGTAAAAGAAAAAGAACACGTTGTTCTCTTGACTAATTTCAGTTCTTCCCTGACAATGAATTTTCATGAGCTGTTCGGACTATTAAGGTAAATTGATATTTTAAAATCTGTGATTATGGATGACAGGAGTACAATATTTGTAGGCTTTTGTTTGTATATTTATATTTATACTGAATATCTATGAGCATTTGTGAGTAAAATACCTCTGTCTTTAAATTGCTCATTTAGGATAATACTCGCCAAGCATAATTTAAATGAATACTTATTATATGTGAAACATAAGTGTTTTATAACTTGCTTTTAAAACATTTAATTAAGAAATAGAAGGGAAGGTATCTTAGAACACAATATGAATAGGTCCTATGACTTTGGGGGGAAGGATCTGTTAGAATAAGTTTTCTGAACACCCAGAGCCTAAACCTTAAAAAGCTATCTTCTTTTAACCAGTTAAATAACATTTTTTCCAAAACATAGCTTGATTTCCTGCCATCCTAAGCAGAACATATAGAATATAATCCATGAGTTCTGCAGGTGTTAATTATGCATGCCAGTTCACCAAGGGGTGCCAGCCTTGAGGTTTATTAAAGCTCATGGACACAAAGGAGACCAGAAAATGAAGCAGCATAGTAGTTTGAGGCCATAAATTAAATGATGTGTCTGCCTCCTTTCTCCTTTCATTCCCCTCTCTCCCACACCCATTTGTTTCTAATCTACTCAGTTAAATTCAAGAAGATGGAAGGTTGATACAAGGGCCAGATGACCTTGGTTATTCCATCACTAACTTCATTTTATTTGGTTTTTTTTTTTTTACATTTTGGTTTTGGAGGAGGATGACTCTAAATACTTTCATATGAGAGTCAAGTGCATATATTCATGAGCCTTTTTCTCTCATTTTTGTGTGCCTAGTTCCCCAGCTTATTCAAGTTAGCGAAAGAGTGACTGCTGGACACATGGACTGTTGGACTAAGCTCTGTGGACTTCAAAGTGCAGAAAAAGCATGAACGGCCCAATACATGCCTTTTTAATTCTTTTCTGTCTCTTGTCTTAGAAGCAGACTCTGAGACAAGGATTCCAATTAAAGTAGTTTGCTTGGCAGGTATAGGAAACCCTGACAAGTGAGTGGGGGTGTGGGAGAAGGAAGTGACAGCAGCCAGTGAACTGTGTGTTACAAGCCAGATACCACCGTGGGTAGCTGGAGCTGGAGTCCACTGGGGGCCCTGGCGAACGGTGCCCTGCGTGCTCCCCAGAGTCACCACAACCAACTCCTGAAAGTCAATGGTTGGATGGTGATGGGGTATTCATATCTTTGCATGTTCAACCTGCCTGTATGGGTGGCCAAGGTGTGCTTAGGTGGCCAAAGAGAGTGGAACTCTGGTAACATGTGCTGATGTGGTAATGGCCAGGGTTATGGGTTGGGCATCTATAGTGGCCACTGCAGTTGGAGACGGTGACATGAGAATGGCCCCTATTCTCAGCCCTGCGATTTGAAGACTTGCATTTTGAGAACAAATTAAGAGATAGCAATGACTTTCCTTTGACTATGCTAGTATCTAGAGATATTGGTCTACAATGTTCTGAAAGAAAAATGTAATTGCTGTTAAGTAGGTCCACATTCTATCTATCTGTGCAGCCTTTTCTGGTTCATGTCTTGAATAAGTTATTCCATGAATTGTCTAACTCAACTCTATCCTCACTTTTATAATAATTTAACTACTGACAATTTGAATTTCTTTGTTCTCTCTTGAGTGGTCAGGTAGGGGTGGGCAAGTGAGAGGCAACTGATTTTCCAGCATCAGTTTACTACACTCCCTCGAATCAGACAGCTCTTGAAATTATAGAGTAATGATTCTGAAGAATATAAGTCAAGAACTGCCTATTTATAAAAAATTTTATACTGTCTTTATAAGGTGCTCAGCTATGGGAGCAGTGAGTACAAATAAACAGGGATTCTGTCTCATGTTGTAGGGGTAAGCTGGCTTTGTCTGCCAGCATCTTTTTCTTACGGATCTCTCTCTCCTGAAATCCATTTGACTCTGTGTGTGTGTGTGTGTGTGTGTGTGTGTGTGTGTGAAAAAGAGAGAGAAAGATAGAGATGAACTATGGATACATAGAGAACAAAGAGAACAAAGATCTTCTTCTGTCTCATTTGTTCATCTGGGATAACATAGGGCTGGGGATGATCATGTCACTTTCCTGGCTCCATTAGGTGAGATCACATGCAGAATGCAGCCAGGTGCAGACAAGTAGCAGAGACAAGAAGTCCTGGGGGTCTAGTTCCTGGACCTGGCTTGATTGAGGTTCACCTCAGGGCCTTCTGAGCCAGTTTTCCTGTGAGCTAATAATTTACTCTTTTGCTTATGGTAATTTAAGTTAGGTTTCTAGCACATGCAATAGAAACAGTTCTGACTAAAACCCGTATTCAGAACTGGCAAAAAACTGAAGATAAAAGAGAAAATGTATCAGAAGAAAGTTTTGAGAGACTTAGCTTGATGATGAAAAATCTTCTTAAACACAATAAAAATGGATTCAATATCTACTAACAGGACATTTTTTTGATGCCAGAGTATGTGTGAAATTATGACAGAATTGGCAAAAAACAAAACAAAACAAAACACTGTCCATTGTTTTTCTTAAAGTGACTGGAATGTGAAGTGAAATATCCACCAATACCCACATCTGAATGAAAAAGAAAAGAAAAGAAAAAGATACTATGTCAGCATCTTTTAAAGAAAATATGGTGTTGCATGAAAAAGTGTCTAGTTCAGCTTGCAACTTTAATACTCTCACCAGTTGTTTTCCTTGAGCCAACCAGTACTTAGGCATACAGAAGGGCTTTATGAGTACTTCCCATTTCATAACACGGAATATTAAAGACACTAGACTCAAGGGTTGAAAATGAACAATTTTTAGTGTTTTATCAAGGACATTCCTAAGTGAAACTGTTTTTCAAAAACTGTGAGTTCATGGCAATGAAGAATACAATGATTACTAGAACAGTTTGGTGCTGCTGCCTTCCTTGATTGGTGTGAATATCCCAGCAGTTTTACCTACCATTGTTTTTGTACCATCTATGTGAAGATAAACACAGTCAGAAAGACAAATACCATCTCAGTATTGTTATGAAAATAGTTTTGATTGTTCAGGTCCTATGAAAGGACTTGGGGAACCCCCGAGATTTGGTGAACCATACTTTGAGATTCACTAATTTAAAAAAATGCTATCATTTTATCAAAAAAAAAAGACTTCTTGAGTATCTATGATTTCCAGGCACTTTTGAATGCATGGGATATGTCAGTGCACAAAACAAGGAGCTCTGCCTTCATGAAGGCTGTTTTCTGGCAGGGGTGGTGACAGACAACAAGACGACAGATGTGAATCATAGGTAAATTAGGAAATGCATTAGAAGATGGTAATGTGCTATGGATAAAATAAAAAGCAGAGCACGGTAAGAGTGATTGGGAGTGCCAGTGGGTGACAGGGAGTGTGTTAAAAGTTTAGAGTGGTCAAGGTCAGTAAAAATGGATTCAATATTAACTAACACAATGTCATTGCAAAGGAGATAATTTTGAGCAAAGTCTGAAGAAAGGGAGTTAAACATGTGGCTGTCTGGTGTAGGAACATTTCAGTTAAGGGAATAGCCAGTACAAAGGCAACAAACTGACAGTATGCCTGGTGTGGCTAGAATCCATGTAAGGACCAGTGAGGAACAGATGGAGGTATTGAATATAAAATACTAGAATATGTGATCAGAGAAGTAAGGTAGGGAACAGGTCATGTAGAGAAGTGGGAACCACTAGAGAATCTTTAGCAGAAGAATGGCCTAATCTCTCTTATGTTTTAAAAAAGGTTTGTTTTGTTGCTATGTTGGAGATAGACTGCAGAGGACAAGGATAGAAAATGAAGACTAGTTAAGAGGCTTATGCAGTAAATCCCGACAAAAGATAACAGTGGGCCAGGCCAGAGAGGTAGATGTGGAACTTATGAGAAGGTAGAATTGTTAGGAAGATAGTGAGGGATTCTGGGTCTCCTAGGAACGAAAGTGGGTGCTGTTGCCCGCATCTTGGTCCTGCCCAACCATAATTCACCAATACCTTGGGGAGGAGGGAATACCCTATGAATCTGCTAATCAGAACTTGGTGTGCCAGCTGCAAAAGAATGCAGAGGACTCTCTAGCCCACAGGCCACGCAGCATAGGTACCATAAAATCCAGAAAGTGACCTAGAACCCACATACGTAGTTAAGGCTCAGGTCATGTGACTCTCAACTGTCCAATCAAAGTGGTTCTGTGGTGACCTCTGAACCACAAGGGAGATCCCTATCCAGGCACTATAAAATAAGATGTAGACCATAGCCAATCCTTCTTTTTGCACCCTTGCTTTGGCTCTCACTTTGCTGCAACAATGAGTCTGGTCGTCATCTGTGGTGTATGTACCATGCTCTGTAAACCTATACCTTGCTCTTGACCTACAATCCTATCTTTCTTTCCTCAATAAACCTCATTTTTGTGCTTGCCTTACTTTGGCGTGTCTGGTCATTCTTCAGCCATGAGTGCGCCAAGAACCAACATTTTCAGACTAAAACCTGACGTATTCAGTATAACTTCCTAATGGTTTTGATGTGGGTGTAAGAGAAAGAGAGAAGTCAAAGATAACTTTAAAATTCTTGGCCTGAGTAACTGAGAAGATAGTGAATCTTTTATACAAAAATCAACTCAAAATTTGCTATAGATCTAAGGGTAAAATTATGAAATTTTTTAGAGAAGATACAGAAGAAAACCTTCATGACTTATGGGCAAGCAAAGAGTTCTTAAACATGATACCAGGCCAGGGACTATGGCTCATGCCTGTAATCCTAGCACTTTCGGAGGTCAAGCAGGAGGATTGGTTGAAGTCAGGAGTTCAAGACCAACCTGAGCAAGGACAAGACCCCATCTTGCAAAAAAAAAAAAGAAAAAGAAAAAACCTAGCCAGGTGTGGTGGCATGTGCCTATAGTCCCAGCTACTTGGGAGGCTGAGGCAGGAGAATTGCTTGAGCCCAGGAGTTTGAGATTGCACTGCGTTATGATGACACCATTGCATTCTAACCTGGGTGACAAAGCAAGACCCTGCCTCTAAACAAACAAACAAACAAACAAACAACAAACCAAAAAACAAACAACAAAAAAACATGACACCAAAAGCATGATCCATAAAAGAAAAAAATTGTTGTGTTGGACTTCACCAAAATTAAAAAGTTTTGCTCTGTGATAGATATTGTAAAGAGAATGAAAATAAAATCACAACCTAGGAAAAATTATTAGCAATTCACATATCCCACAAAGTATTTGTATACAGAATATATACATACATATATGCACATACACGTATGTGTATGTCTTTAAACTCAACAGCAAGAAGATAATCCAATTTGAAAATGGGAAAAAAATTGAACAAATATATAACCAAAGGATTTTTAATAAGCACATGAAAAGATACTTATTATTAGTCCTTAGGGAAATGCAAATGAAGCCACCATGAGATACTAGAATACCTAAAATAAAAAATATAATACCAGGTGCTGGTGAGGATGTGGAACAAGTAGATTTCATATACTGTTGGTATGGCTTCTCTGGAAAACAGTTTGGAATTTCTTATAAAGTTAAACATACGCTCCCGTATGTTGCAGCAATCCCATTCCTGGATATTTATCCTAGAGAAATGAAAACTTAGGTTCAGTAAAACTCAGTACACAAATTATCCATTGCAGCTTTACTTGTAATAGGCCCAAACTGGAAACTACGCAGGTATCTTTAAACAAATAAATAAATAAACTGTGGTATATTTATATAAACAAATACTACTCAGGCGAAAGAAAAAGAACACTTAACAACTTGGATGAATGTCAAGGATATTAGGCTGACTGAAAAAAAGCCAATCTCAGAAGATTACCTACCATATGATTCCATTTATATAACATTCTTGATATGATACAATTATGGTGATGGGGAATGGATCAGTGGTTGCCAGGGGCTAGAGTTGGAGGGGAGAGGAAATGAGGGAATTTCTTCCGGGTAATGGAATAACTCTATTTACTGATTGTATATACTGCTGGTTCCAAAAACGTAAACATGTGACAATATTTCATAGAACTATATACATCAAGGGAAAAAATGCAGATAAAAACTGGTGAAATCAAGTAAGGTCCGTAGTTTAGTTAGTAAGATTGTACCAATGTCAGTTCCCTGGTTTTTATAATTGTATTATGCTTATGTAAGATGTTATTTTGGGGGGAAACAGGGTGAAAGATTCACAGGAACAATGTACTAATTTTGCAACTTACCTGTGAGCCTAAATTATTTCAAAAGAAAAAGAAAAAATAGCGTTTCCATTAACCAGGATGAAAAAGGCTGCAGATAGAGCAAGTATTAGAGGAGGAGATGAGGAGTTCAGTTTCAGACATTCTAAATTTGACATGTCTATTACAAATGCTTATGTACAAGTCTGGAGTTTGGGAGAGGAGTCTAGATGTGATATACATTTGGAAGGTGAGATTTAAAGCCATGAGACTGGATGAGCTCCAGGGCAGGAATGTATATGTGGATCAAGAAGAAAGAGAAGCAAGGACTGAGCTGGGCCTTGGGGTACTCCATTACCAGACAACAGGAGAGAACAGAGCGAACTCTTGAAAGGTAAGAGTGCCAAGTTTACTATGTTTCTTTTTCTGAGAGCTCTTTGGGTGTGTGTGTGGCTGTGTGTGTGTTTTGACAGCTCTGTTCCAGCCAGTAGACAGATTTACTGGTAGATTTGAACTTTTCTGTTATTGTGGACTTTTCTTTCTTTCTTTCTTTAGATATCTATATTTCTTCAAATTTGTTACTTCTGAGGAATGACTGAAATAAAAAATATAATTGAGTCCCATCGTCCTAATCCTCACCATCATCACGGAAATGGCTTTAAGAGAAAACTGGTAATTTAATATTATTGCTCCTGATTTTCAACCAGTAAATATTAATAGTTGCCATTGATAAATAGACAGCCAAGAGTCTGTCAAAGAAGGCTCAAGATATGTTATATCAATGTGCCTGTTCACAAGGAGAAAAGGAAGCTAGGAAATAATTTATTAATATGTGTACTTCTTGATTTTATCTATAAGACAAGCACAAAAGCACACCCATGGCTCTGAGAACACTGGACCATGTACCCCTGAAAAAGGCTTTGCCTCCTTCATCACGAGTGATCTTCCTGCAGCAGTCAAGCGTGCTTGTGTACGATATCAGTTCCTTTGCACTCTGAATACATCATTAAGTAGTGGCAAACAGTGTCAAATGGATAGGAAGTCAACCCAGCAATGGCAGTGACGGACTGTGTGATCATCCAGCAGAGGAAGATGTGAGTCTTCTTGGAGTCTGGAAGAATTTCTTTTGCAGTGTCATAGATACCCAAGTAGGCAGCTCAATAGATGACAATACCCAGCACAGACACATTAAAGCCTTGATACAAGCCCTTAATCGCATCAGATTTGTAGGTCTTAACCAGGCAGTCATAGAGGGCTCTTAATTCCCTTTCAGCTCCAGCCTGACCCACATCTGCTGCTAGACAGGTACAAAATCAAGCTAGCTACAAAATCAAGAGGGTACACAAAACATGAGGGTGTGGCCTTAGCAGCATTACCTGATGCCAGATTCTGTGCAAAGTAGTGTCCAACCTGGGTCCTCTTGTCCACACCACACAGGAAGATCTGCTTGTATTTATCTTTGAGTTTAATGATAGCCAGGGTGGGGACATATCTGATGATATTGGTTTGGTTACCATGCCAGAAGGACAGGACTCCTTGCTCCTTAGGGATATGAACCACACAGTCTGTAATTCCGTTGTGTTGCATAACTGCAGTGAGTTGCTTGCTTGCATGCTGCACCTGCAGCAGCTGCATGACCTGCCTGATGGGCACTACTGTGGTCTTAGAGACTTTGGTGAAGGACACAGGTTGTATCTGTCATATTGAAAGGAAAGATGAGGCAGGCGACTGCAGGATGGGACTGGGCCAGGGACTGGCTTTGACTCTGGGGCTCAGGGTGGATTTCCTTCTCTTTTTCTCTCTACTTCATTGATTCCAGTAAAAATTTACAGAGTATCAGTAGGAATACTCCTCCCTCTGTTCGATGATTTTACAACTGTTATTCTTTCAATCCCTGCTACCACTGGGTATATGATTAGATTACTGTATATGGTAATCTCAGTGCTTTGGGAGAAATGAACACTGGTTTCTTTAAAAGAGGATGGAACATCTGTTGTGAGACTACTTTACCTAAGGGGGAAATTAAGACAAAATCTGATTCATATTTAGGAAAAATTTTCTCATTATCTTCATATTTAAGTTTCCTGAAATTCTTGCTCGTTTATGGTCCGTATCTACTCTAGCCATTCTTATCTTTAACCAAAAGTTATCTCCTTTGTCACTATCTTTCCATTATCATTGCTGTAAAAATTAATTTGCCTAGTTAACTGACTTTCACTTCATGAATAAGCAAATCACTGTAATTACCTTATAAGTTTAAGGATGCAGCTTTGCTTAGAGGGAAGTTTGTAACATCTAATGCATATGTTAGGAAATAAGAAGGAGTGAAAATCAGTGATCTGAGCATCCATCTCAAGAAGTTGGAAAAGAACAGCAAATTAAAACCAAAGAAAGGGGAAAAAAGAAATAATAAAGACAGAGGCAGAAAATAATGAGCTATAGAACAAACATATAATAGGATCAACATAAACAAAAGTTGGTTCTGTACAAGAAAGTTTGACTCAGACAAAAGAGAAAAGCTACAAATTACCAATATCAGGAATTAAGAATAAGATATCACTTTAGATCCTATTGACATTAAAAATATGAGGATATTATAAAAATTTATTCCAATGAATTTAAAAAATAAATGATATAATCTAATTACTAGTAAAACACAATTTACTATAACTGATATCTATTTCTAACATAAACAGAAATAAAATATATGAGTAATACTTTTATAAGTCGCCTATTCATATTCTTTGTATCTCTATTGGGATGTTTGTCTTTTCAAAAATTGATTCATGGAACTTCTTTACATATTAATATATGAACTCTTTGTCATATACATTGCAAATATTTCCCTCACTTTTACCTTAATATTTTATTCATATAATATAGAAATTTGAAATTTTATTATGTAGTTAAATTTGTTGAACTTCTTTTTGTAATTTATTTGCTTTTATTCTCAGTCTATCCTTTTATACTTTCTTCTAGTTTATGATGATGATGTGTTTTTTAAAATTAGTTCTTTAAATCTTCTGGAACTTAATTTAATGTGTGATGTCAAGCAAGGGCCAATTTTTTTCCCAAAATAGCCAATTTTCTCAACATCATTTAAAATATAATCAATGTGGTAGAATATTCATTTTGAGAATTCCTGTGTATACATGCTAAAATAAATTTGTAACTTTTTCCTCCTGGGGAAAAAATAAATCAAAGCTTTTTCCCTTTGGTTTGTGATGCTTTCTTGATCAAATATTTAAAATTTGTGTATACTAGTGTCTTCTCTGTTAATTCTTTGTGGCATTGCTCTTTCAACCTTTTTTTACCCCTTCGCACCTTTTAGAATTTTAATTTTATCCTGTTAAAAAATTCCATAGAATTTGTTTAGGTATTTTGTTGAAGTTATATGTTTTGGGGGTAGAAACCCAGACATTTTAACAAAGTTAACATATCAAAGTGGATAAAAGATCAGGTTTTGTACTCTGACATATATTATCTGTAAAATGTGGATAGTAATATATGATAGGTTTGTTGGAAAGATGAACTAAAATGTAAAAGATACAAAACATCTTGAACAATCCTTGAAATATAGTAAGTGATCATTAATTAAAACAGCTAAGTATTAATAATTCCCATTATTCATTGCTTTCAATAGATATTGCCTTTTATTACCATTAGTAGTATTTGATCTATTCATCTTTATATGTGACATCTTTTCTTACATGTAAATATTTTATTCCCTCAGCAAAATTCTATAGTTTTATTCATATTAATCACACACATTTTGGTTAGGTTTATTCATAGATATTTTATGCTTTATGCTATTGTTTTGCATGAACTTGATTTTCTCCCATTTCTTCTTTTTGGTCATAGATGCTATATAGGCAAGACTTTGAAAATGTATATTTATCTTGTATCTGATTATTTTGTTAAAGTTTAAAAAATTAATTTAAGAGATTTTCATTTGATTCTTATATAGACTATAAATGATGATTTTGTGTCCTCATTTGTAGTAAAGTGCTTATTTTTATCTCTATTTTTCAATTTTTAAATAGAATTTAACAGAAGAATGGATGTAATGTATTTACTTGTTTTGGTCCTTATTTATTTTATTTTATTTTATTTTTTTGAGACAGAGTCTCACTCTGTTTCCTGGGCTAGAGTGCCGTGGCGTCAGCCTAGCTCACAGCAACCTCAAACTCCTGGGCTCAAGCAATCCTTCTGCCTCAGCCTTCCAAGTAGCTGGGACTACAGGCATGCGCCACCATGCCCGGCTAATTTTTTCTATATATTTCTAGTTGGCCGATTAATTTCTTTCTATTTTTAGTAGAGAAGGGGTCTCGCTCTGGTTTCGAACTCCTGACCTTGAGCGATCCGCCCACCTCGGCCTCCCAGAGTGCTAGGATTACAGGCGTGAGCCACCGCGCCTGGCCTGGTCCTTATTTTTAATGGGAATGCCTCTATCACTTTACTGTAAGTTATTGTGTTGGCTGTTGGTTTAAAGTAGATATTTCTTGCCACGTTGAGAAGGCAACAGCTATGACTCTCAGGCTTAAACTTAAGTGGACAAGAAAAGTAGCTAAAATAAATTTGTATTTTGAGCCTTTATTTTGCCAGACGGCAAGACCTTAATCTCAGTTAATTAAGGGTTTGTCCTCTCCTTTTCCCCAGAACTTACATTGTGCCAAGGCATGGGGGAGAGTTGGTATCTGATCCTGTGTCGTCTCCTCCTTCTCTCATCTGTCCCTCTGTTTCTGTCCTCCCAATTCTGGCTGAGCCCGTCAGCATTAGGCAACGGTGGGAGAGGCTGGGCAGGGAGGAGCAGTGGGATATTCTCTCGTTTCTCTCTCTCAGATTGCACTGGGGCACAGTAAAAAGCAGGGAGTGTTCAGAGAAGTTTTCCTTGCTCTGATCTCCCTTCTCTTCCCTTGACAGGTTGTCCTCTACCATAGGTTTCACAACTCATTAGCGGTGGGGTGATGTCAAGAGTAGGACATGAAATGTTGAGTGGTGGGAATGAAAAGGGGGGTGAGCATCCAGGCAGCAGTGGGAACACAGGACTGAGGGAGAGGGGAGGATGGAAGGAAGGAAAATTCCAGTAGCAGGTAGATAGAGGAAATTTGCTGGCTATTCCTAGTGAGAGATACCCTGTATTTCAATTAGAAATCATGAAAAAGGACAAAGTAGATATAACCAAAGAAGTTCCCCTTTTCGGTATTTCATATATATATATATATATATATATATACTCTGAATATTCTGAAAAAATATAATTTGTATTTTGAGCCCTCATTCTGTATGAGTATTCATATATATATATAAATAAAAGTTATGTGTGTATGTGTATATATATATGTTAAGCTTTTGTATAAAGGGCAGGAAATTGGGGCAGTTAAAAATTGTAAATGCAAAGAGCAGGTTTTGACATATTCCACTGAGTTTGATACAACATGTAGCTTGGAAGAACAGAGGTAAATGATTTATTTTTCCAGAGTGTGTATAAACAACAGACTATTTCGATTTCCTCTGGAAGAAAAGCCTGCTCTCCTTTCTACCTGTCCCTTGGAGAATGCAGCAGGCAGGACAACTAGCTGTTGGGTGACCACGATCAGTAGTGCAGTCTCCTTTCTCCAGGTCACACATTGTCATTTATTTCTGAAGCTGCAGTTTTGTGCTGTTATTTTTTTTTCTCCATCTGATTCATTCTGAGTCATGGGAAGCACATTCTCATTGCTATGGGGTACACTGCAGAGAGGGCTGACTTGCTTGTTCTGCACCATTAAGTCCTTGCTTGTGTCTTTCTATCAGAAACGGTTTGGAGTGTGACAGTGCAGAAAAAAAGGGAGTATGAGGGTTGTGCTCGGGAGGATTTAGACTAGAAGAAATGGGATTAATGAAGTTTTTTTTTTTCTATGAACTAATGTACTTGATGGGCAACTAAATCTCTGTCTGTCATGGTTCTCAAACAACGAAGGAGCCATTCAACAGTGGCATTCTCTCCTGATAAAGGATTCCATTTGATCATGCCAGGTTCCCAGGCAAGGGGTGAGGGGTGAGTGGGATGACCTTAGTAGCAGAACAACATTATCAAATGTCAAATATCCCTGGCTGTCATCTTCCCCACCTACATTAGCTTATAATCCCCTCAGCAAGGAATTGAAGGGTATCATCCTGGTTGGTCATACTGAAGGGACATGATTTTCCAGGATGTGGGAGGTTTCTGTTCATTAAGAACCTGCTGATGGTGAGTAAAGCTTGAAAATTTTAATTTGAATCAAAGTGACCCTGTACTCAATGAGAGTTACTGCTGAGGAGCTAGGACAAGAGCAACGTACCTTAAGGATATTCAAAGCTAGGATAGAATGAAACTGTGGTACATTTCTCTCCTTTCCTTCTCCTTTCTGTGGTTAATACAATTATTTCAAACATAAGTATGGTACATTTGGAACATGGAGACAATAAATCAAAAACTCACTCTTTTGGCCTCTCTTTTGCCTCAAAACATTAAAATCCAATTGATTTGCTGTAGTAGTAATAATTCCGTTCACAAGAGACAAGAACCATAACATCAGTAAAATGATAGAAAAATGCTATTTGTTGCATTAGTGGCAAGCAGTTGGAACAAAATGTATTAGTGATTTAGAAACCATTCTGTGTGTATTTATGTTTGTTCTTTGTATTATGAAGAAATGCACAGAATGAAAGGACATGGATGATAACACATATTTTCATTGGCATGAATCCTTTTATTTGAGAGCCTTTCTATTGTTGTAAGTTATAAAAAAGCATATTTGCCCCTATAACTGCAGCTTGCAGTAAAATCCATTTTTAGCACTTCTGAATTCAGCTCACATAGCCTTCTTGTAGGCTACAAGCAGGTTCAAGCTGTTCTAAAATAGTTATCACGATCCATTACACTCTGTTCCCTGTAGCTTTTGTTCCCAGTTGCATGCGATAGTGTAATTGTGAAAGAAAATTTAAAATATATGCTGACTTTACACATGGAAGGGTTATAGTTTCATTTGTTCAAAGCATTCTTGAATATACCATCCAAAATTTAGTATGAATAATCTAGGACAAAGGTAACATTTCAAAAGAGGATATATCAAATTAATATTTCCTTTATGTTAAAAGAAGTACCTTTGGAAAAAAATATTTCTTGAGATTTTGGCTTGTTTTACATGTGGGAAATAGAAAATTGAAGCTGGTAATTTCAGCCCTAAAGGTTTACTGCACCTATCAGTATCACTGAAGCAAAAGCATTTTGCTTAAGCACATATTTTAAAAATATATTTTAAAAATTGTATTCTTAATTGGAGATTGTATTGATTCCTTTTCTAAATAATGATGAAAGTAATAATATATGATATTTTATATTATGTTTGGAATAGAATTACTCTCTTTTTGGATGCTGTAGATAATAAGGGATACATACTTTTTGAGAGGATTAGAAAAACAAGGAGGAGAAAACACAAACTTCCATACTATATAGTTTATCCCCTCACTCTCACTTTAGAGGAAAATATCAATGTTTTCTCCCAGGAACTGGCTCCTGTTCCTTACGCTCATGTTTGCTTCGTGTCTTCCTGTCATCCAATCTTCGCGAACACTCTTACTCTTCCCTTCTCTACTCAATCAGTTACCAAGTCCTAGCACGTATTCTCTTGTAAAACTGCTCTCCTCCATAGAACCTCAGAATTTTATGTTTTTGAAGGAAGCTCCTATAGTTCAGTTTTTTCAAAACTTTTTAAGTAGCAGAAACTTTTTGCTAAATGTTGCACTGAAGTCCCAAAATTGAAAATAATGACAAAGATAAAACAAATAAAAGCAAATTCAGTTTGATTGAAGCTAGAGTGGAAGGGAACAGACTTCCAACCAACTTGGTTCATTCATGATGTCTTGCTAGTGTCACCAAACATGCTTTTCTTGACCCCAAGGGATCCTTGGAGTGGAGAAAATAAAGGTCCAAGGAGATTTAGTGACTTGTCCAGGATCATGAAACCAGTTAGTGCAGAGCTAGTACTAGAAATCAAGTTAAAGTTTACTGTTCTTTTGGCTACATCTCCCAAATTCACAATCACCACTACCTGACATGTGGCTTATTGCAATAACTTTTTAGTAGTCTCTAGTTTCTCCTTAAACTTCCCCATTTACAGAACATTAGACATTGTGTATTCTTTTTATCTGTCCTCTGTGTACCAGGCTTTTGTGGCTCTCCATTGCCTCAAATCAAGCCTAAGTATAGGTTCATTTCAGACTCTTTATAATTTGAACATTTTCTTACATTGTTCCCTAATTCAAAGCCACTGTGCCAGCCTGGTTGATTTTTTTGCTGACCCTTGAAGCACCTTTAAGGCTTTCCTTACACTGTTCCCTCTACTTGCAATGCTTTTTTTTTTTTTTTTTTTTTTTTTTGAGACAGAGTCTCCCTCTGTTGCCCGGGCTGGAGTGCTGTGGCATCAGCCTCACTCACAGCAGCCTCAAACTCCTGGGCTCAAGCAATTTTACTGCCTCAGCCTCCCGAGTAGCTGGGACTACAGACATGTGCCACCATGCCTGGCTAATTTTTCCTATATATTTTTAGTTGTCCAGCTATTTCTTTGTATTTTTTCAGTAGAGACGGGGTCTCACTCTTACTCAGGCTGGTTCCTGCAATGCTTTTTGTCTAACCTGTCCTTCAAGGCTCAGATCAAGATTTTTTTTTTTTTTTTTGAGACAGAGTCTCACTCTGTTGCCCGGGCTAGAGTGCCATGATGTCAGCCTTGCTCACAGCAATCTCAAACTCCTGGGCTCAAGCAATCCTTCTGCCTCAGCCTCCTGAGTAGCTGGGACTACAGGCATGCACCATCATGCCTGGCAAATTTTTTCTATATAGATTTTTAGTTGACTAATTAATTTCTTTATATTTGTAGTAGAGACGGAGTCTCGCTCTTGCTCAGGCTGGTTTTGAACTCCTGACCTTGAGTGATCCGCCCGCCTCGGCCTCCCAGAGTGCTAAGATTACAGGTGTGAGCCACCGTGCCTGGCCCAGTTCAAGATTTTTGAAGGCTATTTTGAGTACACCATTTCATAGGTACCTCTTTTGTCTTTTGGTGAATTGTAATTCTGTATCTTCTTTTTTATTTTGCTTTTAAATTTCAAATGGGTAAGACTATGTAAAAATGTAAGTTCTGCTAAAACATGGATCATGCATGGCTTATTTTGTACATAATGCTGACATAGTGCTGTGTGAATGCCAGCTGTGTTTTCTGGGTGCATTACAATGGACTGGGTGATGAAAAACAATCTCTCTCTTCTTGGCCACCATACAAGGATCAACCTCAGTATTTTTCATGTTGCCAGTGGTGGCTACTCGAATTCACTCTTGTCCATTTTCCTTTTCGACCATAGAAAATTGGGTCTAAACAGATTTTCTATTTGCTTGTACATTGTAGCTATGCCATCAGTCTAATCATTAAACAATTCTAATTGAATATAAACAGATGTCAATAATAATAATAATGCTTTAAAATTTTAATGCAATTACCTAGCTTTGTAAGTTTTCTTTTCTTTTCCTTCTTTTTTTTCTTTTTGAGACAGAGTTTTGCTCTGTTGTCCAGGTTAGAGTGCAGTGGTATCATCGGAGCTCACTGCAACCTAAAACTCCTGGGCTTAAGCTAGCTTCCTGCTTCAGCCTCCCGAGTAGCTGGGACTACAGATGTGCCCCACCATCTCTGGGTAATTTTTTCTATTTTTAGTAGAAATAGAGTCTCACTCTTACTTAGGCTGGTCTTGAACTCCTGAGCTCAAGCAATCCTCTTGCCTCGGCTTCCCAAAGTTCTAGGATTACAGGCATAAGCTACCATGCCTGGCCTCTATAAGTTTTCAATAAATATTTAAACTTTCACAGGACAGTGTGTATAATTCCTTTTCAGAAGTTAGTAAGAACCACACCAAAAGCCATATTTGTTCCTGAGGCAGAGGTTGTCCATGTCTCTCTTATATCCAGATGACAAACTCAAGCAGGACTTAATTTCTTATCTACCTATATATACATAATTAGAATTCAGATGGGAGAGGCTGTCCCAGGGTTATTTGAAATAAAAAGATGAAGTCAGAATTCTGATTGGCTATTTTGTTTGACAATGAGGAATAGCTTTCTTTATTAGATTTATGTGAGGGTATTTTCAATATTCCTTTGTTAATACATTTTTGAAAAGTTCAAGCTGAAGATTTAACTCAACATATTGAAAGTGTATTAACAATGTTGAATATAATTAACAATATTTTGTTAATTTAAACAATCTTCTTTAACCTAATATACTATTCTAAGTATATTAGGTTAGTATATTAGTATATTAGTGTATACTATTCTAAGTATATTAGAATAGTATTAGTATTAGTATATACTATTCTAATATACTTAGAATAGTATATACTAATTCTAAGAATTCTAAGTATATTAGAATAGTATATACTAATATACTAAGATACTAACCTAATATACTTAGAATAGTATTTTAGGTTAAAGAAGATGCCCCAAATGAAAGACTGAAAGGTATAATTAGTAGTCTTTTGATCAATCTTGGAAAAGTCTTTTTGATATATTTCCCAGAAATTGAGAAATTGATGTCTCTAATGATGGTAGCATATCTCTTCACAATTCAGGATGATTTCCATTTCTTTGTTTTCAACAAAATTGAGGAAGACGTAATTGAGTTGTCAGCTGGTGGATCACAAAAATAATATTTGAAAATGTGCCATCGTGTGGTTTTTGGCATGTAATGTGGAAGATGTTCAAAGAGTTGAATGACATATCTATAGCAAATTTTGCTACAGTTATATCTATTTTTATATGTGAACAAAGATTCTTAGAGCTTACAAAAACATTAGAATTGATACTAAACTCAGTCTCATTATAGCAATAAAGAATATTCATCCACCAAAACATAAATGAAATTAAAAGTCCTCATCCATCCCATTAAGGAAAGAATTTCTAATTCTTTCTTTTTATGTTTAAAAAATAAAATATATTTATATTGTTTTTGATAAACTATATATTAATGATTATAGTAATAACTCAGTCCAGAAGGAAAAATTTTACCCTCAAGAGCCTTATGAGTTCATGAATTTATACACATGTATTTTGCTGCAGAGAAGGATGAAAGGTGATCAGTAAAAGCTTTTCAAGTATAAAAATATTTTATAGGGGAAATATGAGATGAAATTAGGGAAAGTGGGATGAAAGAATAAGTTATAGGAGAAAAATGATGTAAAATTTCTGGGCATTGAAGATGAGCTTGTTCATAATATATTTTTTCAATGGATGGTTTTGGGTATCAATAGCTTTGGTATTTAGATATTTCTTGGATATGGTATTCCATTATTTTTATTTTTTCCATTATTTTAAAATGTCAGTATTTATGATATACCAGAAATCAAATCCTTTGCAACTATGTATTTAAATTTAAAATGAGAGAATTTAGGTGTGAAGTGATAATGTCTCAGTGGATGAATGGATACATAGCTTTTCATAATTCTTTTGGAGGCATACAGAAGCAAGATCTTGGAAACTCCTCTGGTCTAAAAGCACTACCTTCGTCTGCCTTACCAGCTTTATCTGGTGCTTCCCTTTCATTTGCTGTCTACTTCCGAGACACACTGAGTTTTTTTCAATTCTCTGCATGCTCTTAGTTGCTTCCTGTCTAAGGGCTTTTTCCTGTCTCTGTCTACTCAATGGCACCACTCTGCCCCCAGTCTCAACCCAACCACCCTTAACCAGATGATGTGCACTCATCCTTCTGAACCAACCTTCAATGATGGGTCTTAGGGAACCCTCTTCTGTAAACCATTTACCAAGGTTAGATTTCCCCAGGCTACCCCCACCCCAATAACACCTTGATCTTTTCCTGTGTGTCTCTTCTCACAATTGTGATTTAAAAAATTGATCATTAAAAAAAACACAAAAAAACTGTGAGTCCTATAAGGCCAGGGATTCACTCTATCTTACTCACTGCTATTAATATATTCCTAAGGGAGTCCAGAACAGAGATGGATGCATCTCAGTATTTGTTGAATGATTTAATGAATAATACAGCTTATTCTTATTTAGCAGTATGAGGTCACAGATACTTGTAGAATATGATTATTCATTTAAGGAAGAAAAGACTTGTATATTTGTGAAGATCTCAAGAAAACCTTACAAATAATTACATGGATCAAATAAGATTATGTATAGGAAAAGACTTTGAAGGAGTTAAAATCAATATAGAAATGTTAAACTTGGTGTCAGTTTGGGTTCTGTGAGACACAGTCACCAAGATAGAATTAGATGTGCAGGAGATTTATTGGGGATAATGCTTGTGAAAGATAAAGAAGGCAGAGAGTAGGAGTAGGTGGGGAGAACTTGCAGACCGTGATGTGGATCTGATACCTGTGAAAGAGAGGAGGAAGGAAGATTCGGCAGGAAGAGTCTCAGATGGCAGTGCAGTTCTAAGAACATGTCAAGCAGATTGATGGAGAGTTCTCCAGCCCAGGTCACCTGTTAGAGGAGTCTCCCATCCTGTAGGAATGGGCCTGCACCAGTGCCCCAGCCATACACAATCAAGATTTGGGGCAGTCTCAGGGAAGCATGGCTTTCATACAGATGTGGTGATGCATCCAGAGGGATGCAGCTGGGGCTGTGGGTCCATTCTGCTCCTGAAAATAGGAGCTCCAGTGCAGAAATATCACGGCCAGAAATTTAGAGGAGCATTATCTACACCACCATATTCTAATTTGTATGTCAGGACACTCTATGCAGGACTGGGGCGGGATTTACATTCTTTGATTTCTTTGACAAAGGTTGAACTCATTCAATCAATGAAGCCACCCAACTTCCTGGCTTAACTGCTGTTAGCTGCTGGCTAATTGCATGTTCCTGACAACATGGATCTCACTTTTTGGTGGCTACCAGTCCATTTACTACTGGAACTGACAAGTTGGTCCTTGATTGTTCCAATATTGGGTTAGGGAACAATAAGAAACAAATGAGGAATAAAAGCACTTCTTTAGCAAACTCTGTCAGTTTGGGTTCTGTGAGACACAGTCACCAAGATGGAATTAGATGTGCAGAAGATTTATTGGGGATAATACTTGTGAAAGATAAAGGGGGCAGAGAGTAGAAGTAGGTGGGGAGAACCTGCAGACCTTCATTGTTGTAAAAGCTCTCTGGGATAACCACTTCCAAAATAGTGTAACAAGTAATAGAGTTCAGAGGAACAGAAATACAGAAACATTTGACTATAGAAGCACCTCCAATTCCATTAGCTAACTATTAGCTGGCAGCAAGTTCCACTCTGGAGAGTGCGGAGACCCTGGGGATAATACGTTAATACTCACAGGGGTCAGAGAAGAATAGCTCCTGTCTTCTCTTTGCAGCTTCATCTGTCTTTAGCAGTTATAACTAAAACATCAGTTCCCTTTGTCTCTGGTGAAGTTTGTTCATGCTCTGGTACTATCCATTGTGGAGCCACCCTTGGAGGGACAGTTTCAAGTGTAATCACCATGGCAATGCCACCTCGGCCAATGTATCCTCTCACACTTGTGTGACCCAGACCTTGCAGGCTTTGATTTTGGCTTAGCTCTGTTGTCCCTGCGGGAGATATGTAATTATGAATCAATCACACAGAGTGCTAATACTAATCATACAGAGGTGTAATATTAAAACAGAATTGAGGGGTAGAACTCTTTCAGATTTGCTCCCTCTTGTTATCTGACATTACTTCCTCAGGGCAGCCTGATTTTAAGTGGCTATATAATTATGTGATGGTTTTTCTGGGTGCTTTTTTTTTTTTCTTCTCTTCTCATTCTTTACATTAGACTATTTGTAGGCCTTTCTGAGGTAGAATATGGATTGGGAAATGCAAAGAATATATGTTTTCCATATATATAGTAGCCACCTATTTTCAGTGTCAAAGAAATGTAAAGACCTCTGGTCAAGACAAAATTGGAAGGAAACTTCTCCTGATTTCCCTATATCTGTTGGATTGCCATGAGGACAGAGGAGGAATTGAATTGGGAGAGGACTGGAACTTGCTGTAATATATGAAGCTTATAAAATCCAGGTGAACACTTATTTCTGACAAGGACATTGACTGATCCCCATTATGTGAAGGGCATCATCTATCTAAAAAAAAAAAATCTCTTAGCATCCTCCCAGCCAGATAAATAGGCTTTGCCCCCTCTTGTATTCTTTTAAGTTCCCACACGACCTTAGAGATTGTGGTTGATGGGGAACAAGTTCTTGTATCTGTAACATTTTTTAGTTTCACCCATAACAATATTTAGTTTCACGTGTACAATGAAGCATGAAAACTGTAATATCCTGGGGTTTCCTGAGGTTGTTTGATGGTGTTAGACAGGAAGTGTTATGGGGAAGCTCAAATGGAGGGTCTCTTTTCAGCTGCCCTCTTGGAACACAAGAATGCTGACACCTGCAGAAAGAATGTGAGAGAGAGAGAGAGAGAAAGAGAGAGAGAGAGAGCATCACAGCTATAATAAGAATACTGCCGAGCAGACTGGAGCGATGGGAAGCCTTTCATGCTAATCAGAGGTGATGACTTGGTCCTGAATGACTGTGCATGAACATGGGCATGAACCAAGAGTAAGAGTGATCTGTGACCAGACAAGGGTCTCTAGAAAGAAGGAGACATTACAGCACAGTAGAGGCAGAACAAAGGGAAGGAGGACAAGAAAGAACAACAGGGCTCACAGAAGAGGATCCAGACAGCAATATCCCGGACACTACTTCCTAATCAATCTGGTTAAGGCCATTTCCTGAGCCATGTTCTACAGAACACCAGTTCTGCAAGGTGTTAGGATATAGCACACTAAAAAGAGAATCCTATAGTTAAATAAGTTAGAGAAATACTACCTACCACATCCTTCCAGGTGGAGATGAGTATTACATATTATATAGTTATATATAGTAAAGAAAATGGTCTAACTTTTAAATAAATTACTTTAAGAAATATAACTTTTAAATAAATTCAGTGTTTCTCAAAACATTTTGAATCTAGAATCTTATTTTTGTTTGCTCATTTTGTTTATTATTAACGTTTTAAAGACATTGTGTTCTGTTTAATACAGTCTGGAAATTCTGTGTTAATGGTTATTAGCCATGCAGTGTGGAGGACTGAGAGTTGGATACTAGAACCCAGTGCATAGTCTTTAGTGTTCTTTTATGTGTATCCAACCCTTGTGTATCTGGATCATCTGGAGGCGTTTGTAAAAAATGCCCACTCCAGATCTCACCCCTCATCTAAGAAATCTGAATACAGAGAATAGGGCCTTAAGATCTGTTTTTAAAAAATGTTTCTCAGGTGATTCTTATGAGCCAGCTCAGCACTGTAAAAACCACTAATTAAATTGTAGAGTTTGGGCTCTGTTGTTTCAATAAAGCTTTTGTTGGTTCTATAAAGTCCAGGTTAAGGAATCCATGTAGGGAGTGTCAAATAATACATACCTAAACTGGATATACCCTACTGTCAATTAGAGTAAAAATTCTTATGCCCAAAGAAGGCAAAACCACAATTCTGCTTTAACAAAGCTAATTTTTATCTGAATGTGTTAACTTTATTTTTAAGTTGAAAAAATAATTTATTGAAGGAATTGAATGAAGGTAGTCAAAAACAGGATAGCATATAGAATAATCTTACAGGTCCTCAATTCAGTATGGAGGAATTTTATCTAGGGATGTATAGGTCAAACTGCCCTTTTAGCATTTTGGTAGGAATGACTCTCATTATTCAACATGGAGAGGCATTTCAGTGCAGAGAAACCTGGCGAGCGCTGCGTGTTGCAGGGGAACTGCTCCAACAAACTGCCCCCGAGCATCTTTCTTAGAAGTCTGCACCGTTCTTACAGGTTGGCTTTATCATTTACTTGAGAGTGGTGAAGTGTGAGCGGTGACAGTTCTGACAAGATTACTTAAACTCAGATTCCTGAAACTCAGTTCCACAGTTCTATGGTCAGAAACAATAGTGTTTAATAACAATTATGTTGCCAGTGATGGTTCAGAGCAGCTGATGGTTATAGTAGAGTAGGTGGGATTGGGACTTTCAGAAAAACTCTACTAAAAAATCTAGTGTTTGTATAAAATGAACTCATTTTTCATCAAGGTTTCTTATTTTTTTTTTTTAAGGTTGTTAAACACGGGAGTATGTGTTTTATTTATTTATTTTTATCTCAGCATATTATGGGGGTACAACTATTATGCTTACGTATATTGCCCATGCCCCCCCTCCCCCCTTGAGGCAGAGCATCAAGCATGACCATCCCCCAAACGTTGCACATCTCTCTCATTGTGTTTGTATGTACTCATCCCCTCCTCCCCACTCCCACCCGCCCGACACCTGACAAATGTTATTCCTATGTGTCTACTTAGGTGTTGATCCGTTAATATCAATTTGCTGGTGAGTACATGTGGTGCTTGTTTTTCCATTCTTGAGATACTTCACTTAGTAGAATGGGTTCCAGCTCTAGCCAGGAAAATACAAGAGGTGCTATATCACCATTGTTTCTTAAAGCCGAATAGTACTCCATGGTATACATATACCACATTTTGTTAATCCACTCATGTATTGATGGGCACCTGGGTTGTTTCCACAACTTTGCAATTGTGAA
>CAUYPO010061805.1:0-56034 GCA_963574435.1 Cheirogaleus major
TGGCCCTGGGGTCAAAACTAGAGTGAGTTAAATACAACTCTCATGGCAGTTGATGTGTTATAATCAACATATGCTATATTTTGTATTCAATTTATAGAGACTGATTTTCAGAATTCTATAACAAAGTGATTATATCCCACCTTTAAAATTTAAGTAAAATGACAAAGAAATGAAGTCTATTAACTGATTTATTAACCCCAAGGGAGAGGCTAGTTAGAAATGGGTTTATAATTTAATATCCTTTAGTCTTTTTCTATTTGCAGACCAGTGGACATCTTGAATATTTACAGATTATTTTTGTCACAAAAAGTATGGCCTCACTTTTTTTCCCCCATCTCATTTATCTACATGTTCTGAAAAGAATGACAGAAGTTTAATTCTAAATTGTATTTCCAGGAAAGCCAAAAAAGTTTTCTGTAAAGTGGGTAAAAAAAAAATCTGAATCATTGCCAAGAAAGAAAAGATGCTGGGTTGTTATTCACATGATCAAAAGAATGTGTAAACATAGAATACAGTGCAAATATTCCCGTCTGTGTTTATTGCATAAAAAAGATGTTGATGAAATATTTGAAAGTATAAAAACACATTAGTTCCAAAAGAATATGCATAGTATCACCTCATTTTTGGGTAATCAATAACAAAAAAATACATGGATAAGTCTAAAAGATTATTAATAGTGCTTATCTCTGTATGGGGGGCCTGGAGACAATTTTATTTTAGGTTACTTTTGGATTTTTATTTTTCTACAGTGAATGTGCATTATTTTTGTAATAAGAAAAATTATTAAAGATGTGTATTGACAGAAAGAAGAAAATAGAGACATATTAAATTAGTTTATAAGTCCGTAACATTCTAGGGTGTTAGTTTGAATTACTTATGACATTATTTGCTATGAATAGTAGTATAATTTTGCTTTAGAATTATATTGTGATCCTTTTTATACTTAGAGTCAAACAAGATGCTCCAGTGAACTCGTTCGTGGTTTTATTAAGTAGATGAGAGAAAGAATACAAATGAGATCAAATTCAGTCATGTTCTTCCTGTCTCTGAGCGAGGTGAGGAGAGTTGGGAAAATACTTCTTTTCTCTGCCTAGCTATTTTTCTTTATGTAATTTGCTATTGATCACTTCCTGCTATTGATCCCTTTTCATCTGAGAGAAGTTGATTTTTGCCTTGTATTTTCTTTTGGAAAAGGTAGACGGAGTAAGTTGGAATGTCCAAATAGATGTAGAGTAGATAGTGATTCTATGTCCAGCACTTGCGTTTCTGTCTCCTTGTTGTTGTCTTGTTCTTGTTCTCTCGCACACGCTCTCCCTTGTGTCCTGCTCTGGAATGCTAGATGGGGAGGAAAGTAAATCAGCAGTTTTTGGTGTTAGCCAAAAGGTAGTGATTTGGGGGTGGCCGTTTATAACAAATGCAAATGCTGGAAACAAGATTGAGGTAAAATTTTTTCTGTTGAAAAAAAAAAAACTAGCTCACAGCTGTTTGTAGGCAGCCCGTTGCAAGGACGACTATAACATTTCTTGTCCACCAAGCTACATTGGATCTCTAACATGTATAAGCAATGAGTATTTTTGTTTTAAGCGCTCTCTCTCCAGTTAAATGCAGAACTTTTTGGATTTCTCTTTGTATTATTTCAGATAAAGTCTGAGGAGTATGATACAGATTTTTAAAAATTTCTTTATGTTTTAGAACATAGGTTAGGTTTATGGAAAAATTGAGCAGAAAGTATGGAGAGTTTCCTTGTACCTCCTTAAATCCCACCCCCAAACCAGTTTCTTCTAATATGAACATCCTGCATTAGTGTGGCACATTTGCTGTAATTGATGAGCCCATACTGATGCATTATTAACTGAAGTCCACAGTTTACGTTAGGGTTCACTCTTTATGTTGTACAGTTCTATGGGTTTTGACAAATGTATAATGACATCCACCACTACAGTATCATACAGAATAGTTTCACTGCCCTAAAAATCTCCTGTGATCCACAATTCATCCCTTCTTTCCTCTTCCCAAAGCACTGGCAACCACTGATTGTTTCACTGTCTCCATAGTTTGGACTTTTCCAGAATGTCATATAGTTGGAATCATACAGTATGTAGCCTTTTCAGATTGGCTTCTTTTGCTTAGCAATATGCATTAAGGTTCTTCCATGTCTTTTCATGGCTTGATAGCTCATTTCATTTGATTGCTAAACAATATTCCAATGTATAGATGTACCACGGTTTGTTTATCCATTCACCAATAGGTGAATGGATGACATTGAGTGACATCTTGGTTGCCTCCAAGTCTTGACAGTTATCAATAAAACTGCTATAAACTAATGTTTATAATGTAGTGTGCAGGTTTGTGTGTGCACATAAGTTTTCAGTTCCTTTGAGTAAATAACAAGGAAAGTGATTGCTGGATCATATGGTAAGAGCATGTTTAGTTTTGTAAGAAACTGCCAAACTGTATTCCAAAGTGGCTGCACCAGTTTGCATTCCCACCTGCAATGAATGAGTGTTTCTGTTGGTCCACATCCTCACCAGCATTTGGTATTGTCAGAGTTTTGGATTTTAGCCATTCTCATAGTTGTGTTGTAGCATCCCATTGTCTTAACTTGCATTTCCTTGATGACATGTGATGTGGAGCATCTTTTCATAATCTTACTTGCCATCTATATATCTTTAGTGAGATGATAAGGATTCTTTTTTAAACCAAAAGGTAATTTCCTATTAAAAAAAAATACTAACACAGTAAATTATGTTCACTGTAGAAAACATATTAAAAAAAAAAGACAGTAAAAATTCATATATAATACCACCATTCAGAGGAAAAATTATTGGTAAGATTTTGATATTTTTCCTTTGTGTACCTCCCCCTACTCCAGTCTATCAATCCATCTCTATGGCAATAGTGGAATCATAATATTTTGTACCTTTCATGTTTATCCATATGTAGTTAGCTTTTCCTTTGTCATTCTTGTAGAACAGTGGTTCTTACCCTCAGCTAGATGTTAGGAATCATTTGGAGGCATTCTTACACTTGTGATGCCCTGGCTGCACCCTGAGACAGTGAAATCAGACTCCCTTTGGGTGGGCCCAGGCACATCAGTACATTTTTAAATACCTCACGTAATTTCCATATGCACTGAAGATTGAGAACCGCTGGGCTACAGTATAATTTTTTGAATAGCATCTGGTATTCCATTGTATGCACTCACTGGAACTTCACTAGCTAAGCTCTTGTCGAACATTTAGATTATTAATATTTCCTATTTTTCACTATTGTAAACAATACATATTGCAAACATCCTTGTAACTAAATTTATATGCACAACTGTATATATATATTTTGATAAATAGTTACTGTTATATTACTGGTCAAACAGTATGCAAAGGGTTAAGTCTTTTGATTCCTTCTGCCAAAATGGAGATTATGATTTGTTTATCTAATGAAGAAAATTTTAAAAAATTCTATTGTTTAACTATTGATATACTCAAATATTTATTCAATAACGACCAAGGAACCAAAAGCTATAAAAAGTAAGCTTCAGATGTCACTCAGGACAAGGTCATTGTCCATGAGGGGCATGATCTAGGGCAAGGTTTCTCAACTCAGCACTATTGACCTTTTGGGCTGGATAATTCTTTGTTGTGGTGGGCTGTCTTGTGAATTGTAGGATGTTTAGTAGCATCCTTGGTCTCTACCCTCTAGATCAGCAGTCCGCAACTTTTTTGGCACCAGGAACTGGTTTCATGGAAGACAATTTTTCCATAGACGGAGGGGGTGAAGGCTGGTGATGGGTGGGACTTAAAAGAGGTAGGAGGCAGAGTTCAGGCGGTCATGTGCGGCCCTGTGTTCTTAACAGGCCACAGACTGCAGCTCTAGATGCCAGTAGTACCGCCACTTCAGTTATGACAACTAAAAATGTCTCCAGACATTGCCACATATCCCTGGGGGGCAACCCTCCCTCATACTGGTCCATGTAGTAGTCTGCAGATTACAGCCAGTGGGCTATATTTGGACACACATTTGTATGTGTATGATCTATGGCTCATACAACAGCAGAGTTGAGTAGCTACAACAGAGACCATATGGCCCACAAAGGAGAAAACATTTACTATCTAGCTTTTTAGAAAACATTTGCTGACTGCAGATCCTAGTGCATGAAAAGTCACTTGCAGATAGTTAGAATTCACTGGGATAGTGCTGTGATAGACTCAGGTGTAAACAGGGCATTGTAGGTATGAGGAAAGAGGGAACAGCTAATGAATGCCCTGAGAAAATTGGGAAGACTTCTTTAAGGAGATGACAAAAACTAGATCTTGACAATCTGAGCAGAGAAAATGGGGAGGTTCCTGTGGGCAGAGGGCATGGTATGTGCAAAGGAAATGGTATGTTCAGGGAATGGAGGAAATTATGATGTGCCCACTGCATATAACTAAAGTAGTACTGGCAAGGAACTTCAGGAAATGTGTCCACAGTGATAGATTGGGACTAAATTATAAATGAGGCCAAATTCTGTGTTAAGGAGTTTGGACTTATCTATGTGCAAATGGGAAGCCATTAAGTTTTTAGACAGGGGAGTGATTATCAACTTGTGGTTTGAAAGATTTTTCCATATGGTACCCTTATGTTACTTTCTCCTGTAATTTCCCTGATTCTCTACTGAAACGTTCACTGCTAGATCAAAATTGGATTTAACACTGTTGTGCCATGTAGCCTGTTCTTCTTGGTTGTAAGCACCTTGAGTCTGTAATTCTCAGTGCTGCCTAGCATGTAGTAAGTACTCAATGAATGTTTGTTGGGTCAATACAATAAACATTATTCACATGCACTTAAAACTGTTTTCCCCCTGCACCCAGTGTTGTGCTGGTAAATGTTTAATAACCAGCTCTTGGGGGTATGTGGGAGGGGGAAATCCCTGATTGTAGTGTTTGCTAATTTCTGTGGTATTAAAAATACCCACCATGGCCAATTTCCCAATTTCAAGCTACCAGTAAGCTGGTACAAACCAGATCTAGCACATCACTGTATGTACTCAACAAAGAATTTAGTAAAATGAGTTAAACTGATCCCTCATGTTTTTAGGTTGCAGTGTAAATTTTTTCATTGTAAGTTTAAATTCTGTAGTTATGAATGATGATATTTTGGTATATTGACATTTACAAGCAAAACTCTAATGTCACTCTTCTAAATTGGGAATAGAAGGGAATTCCTTAACCTGATAAGGTTAAGGTTTACCATGGAACTTATAGGATGGTTCTAACTTTTATGTGGAAGGATGGAAAGGTGAGGGGCCAAACATAGCTACGATTCTTCTGACCAATATCAGTGAGGGAGGATTTTCTCTATCAGCTATCAGGACTTATGAAGTTATAGTCAAATTGACCAATGGAACGTAATATTTGTCTTAGTATGTTTACGCTGCTGTAACAAAATACCACAGACTGGATAGCTTACAAACAACAGAACTTTATTTCTTACAGTTTTGGAGGCTGGGAATTCCAAAATCAAGGCACCAGCAGATTCAGTGTCTGTTGAGGCCTACTTCCCAGTTTATAGATGGCATCTACTGGCTGTCTCCTCTCATAGTGGAAAGGCAAGGCAGCTCTCAGAGGTCTCTCGTATAAGGGCACTAATTTCATTCATGAGAGCTCTGCCCTCATGACCTACTCACCTTTCAAATGCCCCACCTCATAAACCCATCAACTTGGGGGTTAGGTTTCAACCTGTGAATTTTGGTGGACCTCAGACATTTAGACCATGGCATGGGGGATAGACAGATTGACTAATGGGATATAGTATTGAAGTCAGAAGGAGACTGGACCTGTGTATGGAATTCGTACATCACAGAGGAGGCATGACTGAGCAATGGGACAGCAGTAAAGATTGAATAAATGTTTACCCCTATACAAAGAGGTGAAATTGGATTTCTGCTTCACACTATATTTAAAAAAAATCAACTCCAGATGGGTTAAGGACTTAAACATCAAACAAAACTTTAAAACACTTAGAAAATGTAGGTCACCATCTTTTTAGATCTAGGCACAGGCACAGTTTCCTTAAACCAAACACAAAAAGCATTGACTATAAAAGAAAATATTGATAAATTTGATCATATTAAAATTAAGACCTTTTGCTTATCAAAAGACACATTTAAGAAGTTGAAAAGATAAATTATAAATTAGGAGAAGATAGCACACAGCTGACAAAGGATTAAGAGTATACTAAAAAAAAACCTCCTACAAATCATTTAAGAAGAGCACACAAATTCCAATAGGAAATGGTCAAGAGTCATGAGCAGACATTTCAAAGAATAGAAAACATAGGACCAATACACATATGAAGAGATGTTGAGCATTATTGTTGATCAAGGAAATGCAAATAAAGAGTATTATATGGGGACATTTTATGTCCATTTGATTGGTAAAAATGAAAAAGTCTGACCTAATCCTAATTGTTGGAGAGAAGATGGATCAATGAGATCTCTTATGTGTTGCTGTGTGAATTGATGGAACTATTTTGGAGCCATGGTGGTATTATTTTCTAAAGTTGAGCATTCACAATTATGGCCTAGAAATTCTGTTCCTTGATATATACCGAAGAGAGACACTCTTCTGTGTGTGTGTGTATATATAAGAACCATGAATAAGAACGTTCATAGCAGCATTTTCTTCACAGGAACATAAAACTGGAAATAACCCAATTGTTCACCAACAAGAGAGTGAGTAAATAATGCATGTGATGTAGTCATGCAATGAAATATAGCAGTCAAAATGAATGAACTACAGCAATATGAAACAATATGGATGAATCTTAGCAAAATATATTAAGAAAAAGTAATTCCCAAAAGATTAATAAAAGATGATACCCTTTTAATAAAGTTAAAAACAGACACACAGCAACAGTACAAAGCATTTTAAGAATGTGCGAGTGTGTGTGTACTAGATATGAAGGAACTCAAGGGAATTATAAATACTGGGTTCCGGATGATGGGTCCTTAGTGCGGGGAGAAGCAGGGGGAAGAGTTGGTGGTTGGGGGCACCATAGGTTAGGTGCCGATTAGTGTGGAGGTCCTGGCTTTTGTTTTGGGTGGTTGCTTTTTGGTATTTATTAAGTTATTAAAAATAATTAAATAATTAAGTGAATCAGTACAGTGGAGTGAATCAATACAACTGGGTCATGATACAACATGGACCAATGATATTAATATAAATGTATCCATGAGCTAAGGATTATGGTTAAACCAATTCTTTGTACCATTGGCCTAATAAGGGAAAATATTACATAAACACAAATTGTTACATTCCTCTTAAAAGTGTATCCAGTGGAGTGTAAATACCACAATGGTTTGACACCCACTGCCATCCATTTAAGTAATGGACAAGCTATTACCTAGCAGCCAGAGATTTTACATACTTTTCTCCAAAGTTATATATCCTTTTTACTTTCCTCACAGTTTTTTCCTAATGTGGTTGATCAGATCAATACATATATGATAAATTTTGATAATTATTAGCTATAAATTAATATTAGAAACTCATCTCTTAATGAGTGGAATGGCTGATGTTACTTATGCCTTGATTAAAGGAATTGTTGAATTGTCTTTGTCTTCCCGTTCCCCTGTTTTTACCCTTTGGAGCCCTGCACTTTAATAAGATAGGTGAGGGTTGGGTTTTTTCTTATAAAATGGGAGAAAGGACATGGCAAAAGGCAGATGGGAATGGCGGACCCCTGCTGCAGGTATCTTCTCAAGCAGATCAGCTTTAGGGGTAAGTACATAGGGAAATTAAGGATCTGGTAATTACTATTTTAAGACTATTCATGCCAGGGTAACCTCCAAGGTATGTGTACGTCCAATTTTGATACCAGGAGTGTTCAGAATGATCTAGGGAGTGAAAGAAGCAAATATGAGAATGCATATGCATGAATGCATGTGTATATATCTGTATATACACACAGAGCTAATAAAAACACATAAGTCATATATATACAAATGTAATTAATTTGTGTTACAAATGGAATTAATTATATTCCAATATACAGATGCAATTCTTCCCACATTATTTATCTCATCCTTTAAAAGTACCATTTCATATGACTTAAACATACATAAATATTAATACTATATATTCTTTATAAATAAACACATATTTGGGGGGAGAAAAATTCAGGATTTAACTTTTTAATTTAAAATAATTTTAGACTTAGGAAGATGTTGCAAGAATAGCATAGACAATTCTCATATACTCTTTTACCCAAATTCCCCAATGTTACTATTTTACCACATTTGCTTTCTCATCCTATGTTAATATTATTGTTTTTTTCTGAACTATTAGAGAGTGAATTGAAGTATTTACTCCTTTAGGGTATATTTCCTGAAATCCAAGATGTTCTGTTATATAACTACAGTGCAGTGGTCATAGTCAGGAAATCAACATTGATAATCTATAGATTATATTCAGATTTCACCAGTTGTCCCAAAATGTCATGTTTCCCCCATGCCTTTCTGGTCCACTATCAAATCTGGGATCATGTGTTGCATTTAGTTATCTTGACTCTCTTCTCCTCTAATCTATAACAATTACTCAGTTTGTCTTTGTCTTTCATGATCTTGACATTTTTAAGAGTACACAGTTATATATATCGGAGTATGCAGTCACATAGTTTTACTGATGCAATATGTGATTTAAAATGAGGAGAGAAACAAGAAAAAGCTATTCATTACTTAGCAGAAGCTAATGATTGATAGTAGTGAACCAGTATGTCCAAATTGATTGCTATGTGGTTTTCATTTTCAAAACTAATACTAACACCAGTGAGATAGGGGATGATGTTAATTGAGATTTATGGAGACATGAATTTGGATACTCCTCTCTTCACTGGCCAGATGTAGAGGAAGAGTTGATTGAAAGGGTGATGTCCTGTATATCCCCTTCCTTTCATGGAAAAAGGGAAATACTGGCAGAGAGCAAAGCTAACAGAAAGTTACTTTTCAAAAACAGTACTTTTCAACAGTGTTTTCCAAAAGAGAGGAAGGAATTTCTCACGAGCTGGAAACACAATTGGAAAATAAGACAGTAGATACTTAGCACCTGTTACATGCTCTGAATTGCCCTAGAAAATGGAGCATGGGATAGAAAGAATTGGGAAACTTAAGTTGAGGAGTTTGATTTACATGTTTATTTGTCTATGTCGGTCTTCAAAGGAATTTATTCAAGATCACAGTTTTGGGTTGAGGTTTAAAACTTGGTCTTTGACCCACCTGAACTCTTAACTTTGATTTAATTTGCAAGTACAAACATGTTCTTTACATATAATAGGTAGTTAGGATAGTTGTCCTGTTTTGTCCGCCATCTGCAAGTGTTTTCTCACTCTCATGAGCTTGTAGCACTGATCTCTTAACACCCATATGGAGAATACGTTATGGGTGATATATATACACATAGGTTGTAGCACCTCTTCACCTCAAAACTTCACCCTGAATTTTAAAACCATACATTTTTACAGAGGATGGTTGGTAGAGAGAAAGCAGAAGACTGAGTTTTAGATCCTAACCTTGGCTGATTCATGTGTACCTCAGTTGTTCAGCTGAAGAATGGGAAAATAACAAATAAGCTTTTAACAGTCTGGAGACAAAGGGAGTGCCTTCGATTTGTTCTGGGATCCATGATTTTGTGATAGGCTAAAAATAACAAAATAATTCATGGAAAGGAAAGAAAAATGGGAGAGGAAAATTGGCAGTACGTTAAGGGAAACAAATTGCTGGTGGAGAATCATTTTATTAAACATAACATTAACTATATTAACCCGAATGTCATTTTTCTCTTTTAGTTAACTCCATAGGTTTACTTTGAGAAGAGATGCTGTATGATAAATAGAACACATAACAAAGGTATTAAATATTAATTCAGCATTTGTTGCAACTTGGCTGTTAAAACTCATATGGCAGAAGCAACGATTATACTTGTTTAGAAATTCCTCTAGTCCTTGCCTCTAGGCGCTGAGACCAATGAATTTACAAACTTCTTTGGGAATTTCTAGTGTGCATGGAGACTTAGACTTCTATTCATGTACTGGGAAGTCAGAGGTGTGTGTGTGAGGAGGAGGACAAGGAATTTATAAGATGTTTTTGAGGCATATTTTTCATGCAAATCTGGGAGCTTAGAGTTAGCGAGATAGATTTTTATTTTTATCCACATTTTATTTTCTGTTTCAGATATAAGGTTTTTGAGAAATTGGAAAAAAGTATTAAGGCTTTCAACAGTGCAGTGTATTTTGGTTGACTACTTAAAAACTTGCACATAGCATCTGTGATGTACTATAGAGAATTTATAGCATAGCACTTTATTTTTTCTGTCATATGGCTTTTGTGAGAAAATGTTTTCACTTTGCTTAGTGATTTACAGAAGATTACCTACATTTTGTTTTGTTTTGTTTATAACTAGTCAACGCTTTGCAAAGTAATACATTTTGGACTTTGGAGATGGGGTTTTCACATGTGCTGAAATCATTTTGAATCCATCATTTCAAGAAGATACAGCCTATCCTTCCGTTGTTTCTTATTAACTGCTTCAGAGCCTACATGGATAGCTAGGCAAGGCATTCATTTCTCTGAAGTTGAACTGTGTTCGTGCTTGAGCTTCCTGAAGGCAGAAATGAGCTCTTGGTGATGAAACCTGTTGGATTTCTGGAGGAAGCAGCTGGAGTCTTTGGCTTGTTAACTAGCAATGATTCAAGTTTTGCAGATTGTAAAGGAGCTGGTGACACCATCAAGGCAAAAAGCAGCCACAGTGAAGGAAGGTAGGATCATTAGCAGAATGAACAATCAGAACACTTTGAAGGCACCCAGATTTTGATAAGTATTGACCTAAAGAACAGCTATAAAAAGGAGTTTTGAGTTTTCATGTATGCTTTTGCTTTTCTGATGTATTACGGAATCTGAAAAGGATCAGGTTAACATGCCTCATTATTACTGTTTTTAAACCAAAAATTAGAAGCACATTATTTTATTTAAAGGTACAGAGAGCAAGGGGAGGTTATGACATTGCTACTGCAACGGTATTTTTCACATTGTAAAGATCCTCATGCATTATATATTTTGGAGGTAGAAGAAAATTTCTGTAGTCCTCGTTTCTGTTAGTTTTAAAATATAAATATTCATGGCCGAAATCAGAAGGGAACAAGCTAGAATTCTGCCTGTGTGCTAGGGCATAAGAACTAGGCGGCTCTTATTTGTTTGAATAACTGATAAAATAATAGCTATAAATATGAATTTAGCCAATGAATGATAGATTTTGTTGCCTTTTTAGGGATAATTAATTCTGTTTATGATTATATATTTAATCAGTGCTGTTTATAATAAAAAGTAGTCCTATGTTTACAAATGTGTCTGTTTGGGATATGCTGAAGTACATTTTCAAAAATTATTTAATTGCATGTCTGACTTACAGATCTTAAAATGAGCTAATATAGATACATCTTTGAAAAAATACTTGTATATTTTACTTTTTAAACATTTAAAGTAGTAAATCTCTAAAATTGTTTAAGAATTGATTTTTTAAAAATACAGGCCATCCACTAAGTTGATTATATGGGCAATTTCACAAAATTAATCTATGGCTTAACATCAGTCAGTTGATAAATTTATGTATCAGCTTTTTCATATGTAAGATGTATTATAGCATTCTGTCTTTATGTGATTTGAATAGTGTTGTAAGTATGCCTTAGATGATATAAAATATAGATTATTTTAGATTTTTTCTTTAATATGATATGATCTATGTTTTAAAGTGAAGCTATGAGATTCCATAAGTCCTATGTAAAATGATTTAGGGTAATAGTACAAAGTAGTATTGTGACATACAGGATAGTTAACCATATGTAGCATATTAAAGCTGAAAGAAATCTTAGACATCTTGTCTGTTCATTTTATCTAAGTACATGATATTTAAATGAGTAAACAGAAATGCACTTCAAAAACCAGAGGAACTATTGTCATTTACCTTTGAAAATGTGATACTATTGTTTAGAATACTTTACTACAACTATTTACATTCTGTTTGCTATTTATTTCTTCTCCCCTTTCTTCTGAAATAGAAGGCTTCATTTTGATCTCTAAATAGCAGGATTCTAACAATTAGGCATTTTTAAAAAGCCATTGCTTTTACTAGTTCAGGAGAATATAAATTAGTTAGTTTCAATCTGTTTGAAAATGTCAGATTCATACAGTTTGACCTTTACAGGCAGAATTTTTTATTGGAATGTTTCTTCTAGTTTTTATGTTTTCAGTCACAGTCATAGCTACTTGGAATGTACCCAGGGAAAAGAATAATATTTTTTTGCTTGTCAAAATGCATATATCTCATGTGACAGGAAATACCATATGAATATAGAAAAAATACTACCAAAAATTCTGTATATTAAAGTAGTAGAATGTCTTTTGTTCTCAGACTTTTTCTTATTTTTTCAGACAGAATTTTCTGTTAAAAACAGAGGAAGCTTCTACATAGATTTTTTTTTCTTAGAAGCTTGCTGTTTCAAACCTCTTCTAATAATGTTCCTAATCATTTAGTGAACACGTTTACTATTAATTTTATCCTTTTGCAGATATTGTTATATTTTACCAGTTTTTTGTATTGCTTGACAAACTCCTTGAGAAAAGCAGTCTTGCAGACAAATATAAAACACTGACGCATAAGAATAGAGTTTTTTTAAACTTAATTCTTTAAAATATTATATGGATTTTTTTTTTTTTAAGACAGAGTCTTGCTCTGTTGACTAGGCTAGAGTGCTGTGGCATCATCCTAGCTCACAGCAACCTCAAACTCCTAGGCTCAAATGATCCTCCTGCCTCAACCTCCCAAGGAGCTGGGACTACAGGCGTGCACCACCATACCTGACTAATTTTTTCTATTTTTAGTAGAGACAGGGTCTCGCTCCTGCTCAGGCTGGTCTCAAACTCCTGACCTCAAGGGATCCTCCTGCCTTGGCCTCCCAGAGCGCTAGGATTACAGGCATGAGCCACTGTGCCCAGCCTAAAATATTATATGGATTTGGATGGATGTAGAGAAAGTGCAACATTTTCAAGTACTGTATTCGCATTAATATTTTAAATGGTATGATTTGTGAAGGAAAAAAATGTCCCAGAAGTACCGAAGTTGGGGATGAAATAATTATGATATATGGTTTGAGAAGTTTTTATCAGTTAGTTTTCCTTAGCATGAGATAGTAAACAAACTTATTCTAAGTAGGTCCCAAGAGTGTGGTTAAGAAATATTTTGGGGAAGGAGGGAAATTATAAAATAAATGAATGAACGGATGGAGGAACATACATTTGTTGAGACAGTCTTGTCTGAGAGGTGTTTGTATAGTCGGACAGCAAGTGGGTTGGTTTGTCTCTTTTGATGTGAGGCGGTCACCAGAAGAGTTAAGACAATTTAGTCTTGTGGACCAGGGAAAGGGATGGGATGAGTGATACTATGCTGACTAGAAAAATAAACTGTCACAGTTTTCACCTCACCTGTCCTTGAGCTCACTAATTGGTGAGGCACTTAGCATAGAGCAGACTGAAAAGTCAAACCACACAATCTCTTCAGATGTATGGAAGGCATAAATGTAATCACCTGGAGCTGTGTGTTACTGAGGAGCCTGTTTTTCTTCTTTAAAAGCCTCATGTTTATTTGGATAAAAATCTTTTGAAAATAGTTCATATTTCTATGTCTTGTTAAATAGAAGTATGCTAAATATGATTACATTTTTTCTTAATGATTCAGGTTCTTCATTTTATATTTTTGATAGGTTAGAAAACCTTATGACAAAATTTATTAAAATTATTCCTAAAATAAGAATAGATTTTGAGTGAGGCCCTGAAGGTCTCTCCTGTTGGGTAAAGCATACCAGCTTTGGTATCTGTCATGATCTTCTCATTCCCACTTTTATTCCTTAGTACCTTTCCTGCCAATTATTGCAACAGCCTCCTCAGTCATTTTGTGTAATAAACATGCATTGAGTACTTACTGCATCTTAGATGCAGGAGTTTAGAGACATATCCTCAAAGAACTCAGATGCAAATGGTCGGAGACAAAAGTCAGTAATTACAGTAGTTTGGTAGGTGTTGTAACAAGGTGTAGGGGAAGATACTTAAGGGGAGTGAAGGGATTACATTCTTTGGTGAGGTGATAGATGCTTTCAGATGAGCTAAGTCTCAAAGGAGGCATAAAGGCTAGCCAGTTTGGGGAAGAAGAGAGTGTGTGAGCGTCCCAAGCAAAGGAAAAAGTCATGGAAGTAAGAGAGGGCAAAATGTGTTGGAAAACTACAAGTTGTTGAATATGGCAAGAAAGTAGGCAAAGGTTGGGGGGTAGTGGTGGAGATGAGGGAAGGGAGCTCAGGTGGGGGGAGGAGGAGGTGAGAAGTCTGGTCATTTAAACATTTAACCTTGTGCTCAGTCCTTCCGTTGCTTCCTGCAGTAGCTTCCCGAAACAATTCGCCATGAAACCCAGAATCTGGGCTTACCCTCTACAGCAGGCATCCTCAAACTACGGCCCGCGGGCCACCCGCCTAGGACATTTATCCGGCCCCGCTGTTTTTGCCGCTGCTGCCTGTCCTGCTTAGCAGCCGACTCGTCCCAGGCCCACAGTGCGCACTCTCCAACGGTCTGAGGGACAGTGAACTGGCCCCCTGTCTAAAAAGTTTGAAGACCCCTGCTCTACGGTATTTCTGGCTGTATCACTAGATCTCTGCACATACCCTCTGTGCCAGCTCCATCAGAGTACTTGCTGCTTCCCAAACATGCTGCTCCATCTGGATGGCAAGTCCTCCCCCTCCCGAACAATTCCATTCCTTATCAGAACAGCCTTCCAGGCTTAAACACCACCCCTGCCAGAAAGCATGTTCCCTGACTTCCTCTTCCCTCACCTTTCTATGTCGGTTTTAATCACTGCTTTCTTTGTATTTTCTTAGTATTTTGCTTTTGCTTCTATTACTACACTTTTAAAATTCTATACATAAAAAAAAAAAAATTCTATACATGATGATTATATTTATTAAATTGACCAGTAAATATTAATTGCAATGCCCTTATTGATTTGACTTATTGAAGATTTTTATTTCTGTTATTTTTTAGCTCTGTTTTAGTTAGGGTTATCATAAAATGACCTTAGTGTGATATTATAACTAATAACTTAAACAGTGGACATTGACATATTTTGTAATGGTCAGATAGATAATGGTTTCCAGCTTATATTTAAAATGTACCCGCATTTTGCTATATATCTTGACTATTTAAGCTTGAGAAACTGAAGTCATAGCATCTAATATGCTTTATTTAGTTGTAGGTTTATGGTTTACAAAGAATTTCATGCTCTTGATCAAAAAAGAAGATTCCACAATAAAAAATTATTTAATGAGAATTTGAGAAATGGCTGCTCATGGCAAACATTGTTCATCGTCCACCTAATATTTATTCTCCCTTAAGTCTTTAACAGAACTTTGTTTTTGTTTGGAAAATATTATGCTCAGTTAAAAAACAAACCAACAAATCAACTCCATGTCCTCAGATGTAAGCAAAAGCCTGCTGAGGATTGCTGGGAAAATATTGCTTTCTGAGACAATTGTCCCCTCTGCTTTCTTGTTACATCCTCCTTTCTACCTGGAATGTGAGTGCAATTCCTGGAGTTGTAACAGCCATAAAGTGACCATGAGGACAAAAGCAACAGAGTGAAGGAGAAATGAAGTCTAGTCTTTTGTGACACCAGTGACACTAATGAATATTTGTACCAACGCTGATTTACCTCTAGACTTTTTGGTTTATTTGCAATCAAAGCAATCCTCACTAATATGGTATCCAATGTGGTAAAGAATAAGACTAGAAACAAAAGTGTGTGATTTGCACATAAAGTCTTTTAGTATACAGTGTAAACACTTTTACAAAGTACTTTGTTTTGTGCTGGGGTTGGGTAGTCTTAATTAGAAGCAGTATGAAACAAAGATATAGCTGTTACAATGTGGTGGAAGGGATATTAATTTGGGAGTCAGAAGACCTGTGAGTTTAGACAAGCCAGTGAATGTCTCTGCGTCGCGGTGTTGTCCATCTATTATTAATACGTGATTAGATGTTCTCTTCCTAAGATCTCATGGAACACTGACATTCATATTCTACTTCATTTCTTGAACTCATATTTATTTTTTTAAGAGCATGAACTCAGTTCAGACATACTGAGGTCTCAGTCCTGGTTTTGCTCATTTATTAACTTTGTAACCTTTAATAAGTTATGGAACTTCCCTGTGCATTAGATTCTTTGTCTGAAAAGTAGGGATAATAGCAATATGTACTTCTAAGGGTATCGTAAGAGTTGCGTGAGATATGCCTATACGGGATTTACACAGTGCCAGTCACATTGTGGGGAATAAATGTAAGCTGCTGTTTGTTACTTTTATTGTTGTTGTTGTCATTCCTGTTGATATTGTACTCCTGATCCCCTAGATGGCTAATAACTTGTTTGTATGTATTTATGTCTGGGACAGAATACAGGGCTCTGTGGACAATGGTCTGATTCATTATAGTGATGCTCATTAATCTTTATAACGGTGTCAGTTCTTTTGTATGTAGAAAACTAAGCAGTACATTTATTCTTTAAATTTAGGTATATAATATTTGAAGTCAAAATTGTGTGGGTGTTGTGGGCAGAGTTGATAAAAGTTTTATCAAGAATTTGTTTTAGAGAGATATATTTAGTATAGATTATAATTCATAGCCCACTTAAACTATAATTTTAAAGAAAAATGAGCTCATTTTATTTAGCTTATTAACTATGGCGAAGAGTTTTTGAAGTAAGGTAGTGAATTTCTCAATCAGTCGTTGCTTGAAACTCTAAATTATTTGAAAGGTTTTCTTTGAATTGTGTAAACTTTTAAAATTGTAAATATATGCAATTATTACTTGTCAATTAAAAACAAAAGTAATTTAAAAAATTAAAAAATAGTATTGACTGCAGCAGACTGCCTGAGCATCGTTCCTCTCTTGTTTGTTGTCATTGAGGCTCTGAGTAAGTCTGTACCGTATAGTCATTAAGAGTATGATCTGAGCTCCCCAGGCTGGTAGCCACTAGCCACACATGCATATTTAAACTTAAATAATTAAAATTGAGTAAAATAAAAATTCAGTTCCTTCATCATTTAGCCGCATATTAAGTGCTCAATAGCCACATTGCAGAAAGTTTTACTGGACAGTGTTAGGTAGATTGTATAGCAAGACTGCCTAAGCTCAGATCTTGAATCCAGTACTAACTAGTCATGTGACCTTGAGCAGGTTATTCGATTTCTCTGTGCCTCAGTTTCCTCATATATAAAATTGGATTAATAACCCCAGACAAAAGTTCTCATAAGGTTGTTAATGTGGATTAAATAAGTCAACATTTGTAGAGTGCTTAGAACAGCACCTGGCACATAGTATATATGTGGTGTTTGCTAAACAAATGTGCATAGTGTTCAGATTTATTATGCTCTATAATTTATTAATGTGTACTGATTATCTTTTTGTCCTTTCTATATCTTTTATTGCCCTTTTGAAAAAATATTTGTATATGCCAACCTGCTTGAATGCATTTTTCACTTTTATATTTTATCACAATTTAGAATAATGTTTCTGTCACACACTCTAGCTTAAAAATTTATTATGGGTGCTCACCGCTTTCAGGGTGAAGCACAGTCTCCTTTGTCAGGCGTTTTGAGAGCTCCAGCCTGTCCTTCCCAACTCATTTCTCACTGCCATTCAGTTCTGGCACTTTGTTTCATTTTTCAGTTAATCACTGCCTTTGTTGTTAAAAACATTTAATGGTGGTGGTGTCATCTCTTCAAATGGTATATAAGCTCTCCCAGAATGTGAAGATTTATCTGTGCATATAGTAAATGCTCAGCATATGCTTGTTGAATAAAAGAATCTTCAATTTTGAAATGCAGTCAGTTTTTCTATTAATATCAAAGCCACATTTGTTCAAGTAATCTCTGAAGTAAAGGGAATCCAACACCCATTCTGCCATCTGTGATGTCAGTATCAGCAATGTGCTCCTCTTCACAAGCCTCTCCCCTTCTGTCTGTATGTCTCAATGGTGAGGGGGCCGGGTAGTGGTTCTGATCACTCCAGTTCACTGTCCTGCAACGTATGACATGCAAATCACCATTGCAGATGCTTTCTGGATGACATATTCTTAAAGGAAGCTGATTTTATTTTGGTGTCTTGCTTCTTTAAGTTACCTCCCTGTTCTGTGGTCTGCTGTGTGTTACTTCTTTCTGTGTACTTCTGATTATACTCAAATACATATTGTGTGAATGTAACACAGGAAAAATAGTCAATGTCAAAGAGAAACAAATACCACCTAATATAATAAACAAAACTCAGTTTTTATGTTTCTGTAATAAGGACATCTAGGTATGATTTAGTTCATTTTTCACTTTGAACAGGTTATTACCTCCATATGAGAAAAAAACTGTAAAAAGTTAAAACTTAATTTAACTTCTATAGAATGATGCATGCCTATGGTGTAGTAAGATCATAGAGAATCCCCATTTGTTACTACAAATAGCTTAATATATAACAATATGAGTGGCAAATCCATAATTAATGCTATTGATAGCTGAATTTTGGATTGCATGTATTGTCACAGATATATGTTGTGCAAGTTACTTTGTATTATGTGATGGAGAAAAGAGTGGATGTTGTAAAATCAACAATACAAATCAAATTTATATATGGTTTTACATTGTGATTGAAGACACTCAGGCATCTTCCGAGACACTGATCTTATGTTGCTTTCTCAGGTTTGCTAGAGGTGGCATAGGGGATAGCTGGGGACTGGCAGAGGAGTGGTACTAAGTCCCACTTGGGAATGATTTAGAGTAGCTTTTTGAATATATCTCTACTTATTACATTATAGCGTATGTGCTTACGGTTATTTTTCAAAGAGCTGTATCCTTTATTAAGCTGTGAGCTTCTTGAGGGCAGGGACTGCAACTCATTCATCATTTTGGAACAAAGTTAATTCTGAAGAATGCAGTGGCTCATGAGCTTGCCTGGTACTTGTTTCTGTGTAACTTATCATCGAAGTGAGGAATGCATGTATGACTAATAGATAATTGATCAATTTAATCAGTTTCCTAATTACTGAGAAGATTCAATTCTTGCTTTATATGATTTTATTACTGAAACAGACTGCCCAGTAGACGTTTTGAACATTCTCTAGAGAACACTTAGGTTTGCAGTGAGTTATTTTACTTAGAATGTTACTTGGAATTAAATGTTTGTGCTACTATCTTGATATAATTTGAATGTAATTTAAATGTGCTAAAGTGTCTTTATTCAGATAACCTGTTACCCTTTAAAAATAGTCTGCTAGTATTGTTTCTCTCCCATTTGGCAGACACCAGATGCAGTGATTAATAAAGGTCATTATGCCATTTAGTCATGGAGAGCTTTTAATGACTATTACCTGAACATCTGCTAGTTTTATCACTGCAGTTACCAGAAACATCTAATAAAATATATATGCTGCACTTTGAAAATTTCTGTGGTAAGTATAATATATTTAGAGAAATTTGTGGACTTTACTATCCATCTATAGACGTTGTGGTTGTATCGTAAAAAGGTACTAAAATAGAAACAAATTTTAATAGCTGTTGGTAAATATTGGGTATCATACTTGCTGACTTTGAAGTATGCTCTAGCTTTTAGTAACCTGTTAAAAGTTCTTTTGAGGATATGCAGTTTTTCTAGAACTCTTCTAAAATCCTCTAGTTCTGTGACCCAGACGGAAGTAGTCAATGGTTTTGTCTGTGCATGCAAGGAATATAAAAAATTCAGGTCCTGGCTGGGTGCAGTGGCTCACACCTGTAATTCTAGCACTTTGAGAGGCTGAGATGGGAGGATCATTTGAGTCCAGGAGTTCAAGACTAACCTGAACAACATAGTGATACCCTGCATCTATGAAAAATAGAAAAATAACAGATGGTGTATTCCTGTAGTCCCAGCTACTTGGGAGGCTGATGCAGGAGGATTGCTTGAGCCAGGAGTTTGAGGTTGCTGTGAGTTATGATTACCACTGCATTCTAGCCTGGGCAACAGAATGGGACCCTGCCTCAAAAAAAAAAAAAAAAAAATTCCAGTTCCTCATTTGGCTGATACCCTTGAAAGTAAGAGCCAGATTGATAGACTCAAAAGTGTTGGATATGATCAGTTTGTTGTTAGAGGTCTAAGATTCTCTCTGACTTCTCTTTACAATCTCCCACTATGGTGTGAATTTGAATTTGTCTATCTTTCCTTTTAATTTTGCCATTTTTTTGCCTATACATTTTGAAATGTGTGACTAGGTTCATACTTATGTCTTCCTCATGGATTAATTGTTTTGTTGCAATGAAATGTTTCTTTCTTTTTTTTGAGACAGAGTCTCACTCTGTTGCCCAGGCTGGAGTGCCATGGCGTCAGCCTAGCTCACAGTAACGTCAACCTCCTGGGTTCAGGCAATCCTCCTGCCTTAGCCTCCCGAGTAGCTGGGACTACAGGCATGCGCCACCATGCCCGGCTAATATTTTCTATATATTTTTAGTTGTCCAGCTAATTTCCTTCTATTTTTAGTAGAGATGGCATCTCGTTCTTGCTCAGGCTCGTATCGAACTCCTGAGCTCAGACGATCCACCTGCCTTGCCCTCCCAGACTGTTAGGATTACAGGCGTGAGACACTGCACCTGGCCTCCTTTTTATCTCTAATAAGGATTCTTACCTAAGTCTACTTTGTCTGATATGAGTACAGTGATATTAGCTTTCTTTAGGTTCTTGTTTGCATAGGATGTTTTTCCTATTTTTTTACTTTGGAGCTTTTTGTGTGTTTATATTTACGATATCTCTTCTAAATAGCATATCTATATTTTTACATTTACTCTGATTACCTTTGTCTGTTAATTGGTGTGTTTAGTCTGTTTACATATGATACTGTTTGGGTCTAAATCTGACTTTCTGTTTCTATCTTTCCACCTGTTTTAAATTCTTCTGTGTTTTCTTATCTTTTAGATTATTCAAATAGTTTTTATTATCTATTCTCATACCTGTTAGTTTGTTAGTTATAAATTCTTTTGTTATTCTTCAGTGTTACCCTAGATTATGTTATTCATCCTTGATTTATGAGAATATATAATAAATTAGTACTGATACCCATTTCCCAGAAAAATCTAAGGACCTTGAGGTAGTTAATTCCATTTATGCCCTATCTGCCTTTAGGGTTATTGTTGCTTTATGTTTTAATTCTACATATATTTTAAACCTCATGTATTTATTAATAATATCTATGTATTTACCTTTTTCCTTTCTCTCTTCCTTTATGTCTGTTCATCCATCAAGGCTCATAGTTTTCTGCTCATAGTTTACGCGTGCTGACCGTTAAATGTCTCAGTTGCTTGTGTGGAAATGTCTTTATTTTTACATTCAGTTTTGAAGGGTGCTTTCAAAATTTCTTGAAATCCTAAATTGCTGGTTGTTTTCTTTCAGCATTTTAAGAGTGTAATTTTATTGTCTTGTGACCGACATAGTTTCTGCTTAGAAATTTGCCATTTGTTTTATTGCTGCTCATTTGAAAATTGTCTTTTTTTCTGGCTGCTTTTTAAGATTTCTTCTTTGTCCTTAATTTTTGAAAGTTTTACTTGTCCAGGTATATTTTTCTTAGTATTTATCTTGCTTGGGGTTTGTTGTGCCTTTTGAACCTATGAGATACCATTCTTGCCTATTAGCTCTTCAAAAACTGCTTCTACACTGTTCTTTCTATCCTCTCTTTCTGGAACTCCAATTCTATGTGTGTAAGACCATTTTCTTGTGTCTCATTTGTCTTCTATACTCTTTCATGTACTTTCCATCCTTTTTCTCTTTTTGTTTCAATCTATTTTCTACTGATTTGTCTTCTAGATTATTAATTCTCTCTTTAGCTGTGTCTAATCTGCTGTTAAGCCTCTCTGCTGAATTTTTAATTTCAGTGTGATTGTCTTTTTCAGTCCTAGGATTTTCATATGATTCTTTAAAAATTCTGTCTTACCTTGTGGGTCGGTCTCTGTTTTTTTTTTTCTTAGTATTGTTTCTTCATATATCTGGTAATTTTTGATTGAATGACAGATAATACATGTGAAAAATTTGTAGAGGTTTTGGATAAGCTTTTAGGTCCTTGTAAGCAACTAGAGAAGAGGCAGAACAATTTAGTCCAATCCAATTTAGTGTTTGTGAGTTGTTGCATATCTGAATTTTAGTATTTATAAGGTATAATTTATTTCTAGATCTCCATTAATCCTAGAGTATACTCATTTAGGGGCTTCAGCTGGAAGTTTGGGGTACTTACCAGTTTCCTACCCCCTTGCTGGATCCTGAATTCCAATTTTTATCTTCTCAGGACTGGGAGGCTGCCAAAAGCTCTGTTTAGCTTTTTATCTTCTTTCTGCTACTTTCTGCCTGGCTTCTCACGGTCTCTGCTGCTTATGAATGGGCAAATGAATTGAGGAGTTAAGGGGTTCAGGTTTTGGGCTGTCTTCTCTTTCTTTCTCTGTGAGATCTTGGCCCCTTATGTCCTGGCTCAGGTTCTGTGCCCAGAGCTCGAGTTTTTGTTTCCCAGCCATGTGAAACTGTGAAAACTCTTTTGAATTTTTGGCTTCTGAGTAGTTTTTATTTGGGGCAGCATTGTTACTCTTTTTTCCCCTTGAGCGCTCCCCTCTCTTGCCACCTGTCTCCCTTTATTCATTCATATTGTCTGTAATACAAATGTGATGGCTGGAGAGCCAGTAACCATCTTTGGATCATGGAGTGGCTTTAAGGATAGAAGCCTTAAAGAGGACAGGGGAGAAGAGAGATTGAAAGAGCCTGGATTGCCATTGACTCTGGAGTCCCTGTGTCAGATGTGGATGAATTATATTTAGATTTCTTAGACATCATGAGAGACATTGGCTTCTTGTCTTGTTTAAGCCTTACTATTTTAACTTTTGTGTTATACTGAGGCAAATCTATTAATTAATAGAATGAGGGTTCAGTGAATGGGTGTAAGCATATATATTTAGAGTTATTGGTTTTTAGCCTTTTATTTAGTTGTGACATGCATAGCAGGTAACATTCACCAGAATAAATAGTTTCATGAGTGCGTTATCTATTACTTCTCATATACTTGCCCAAATGCCATCCCCCTAATTCCCACACAAGGAAACATGGAAGTTCAAGTTAGTGAGAGGAATATTAATATAGAGAAAGACTTGAATTGAAGTGTTTGTTGCTAATTGTTATTATTGGCAAGTTACTCAGGATATAGCTACCGAATGATCCCAGTGGACCACATTTGGGAATTAGTATACACTGTCTTGAAATAACTTTTTCTTTGTATTCAACAATTCAGTGGCCAAAATGTGGTTGTGGATTAATGTGGTATTGGGGCAAATGAAAAAGGGAAGGGATGATTGAAAGGGATATTAAGAAATTGGTGAGAAATTACATGGAGAAGGATGAAGGAAAAAATACAATGTCAAAAATGATGCTAAACTTTTGAATTTAAGGCCTGTAATTGTGATGCTATTGGTAGAAATAGGCAAATTAGAAAGGGGTTCCTTGCAAGGAAATAAATGTTTCATTACTTAGAGTAAGAATATGTTTAATTGGCATGTTTCCTATTGGTGTGTGTGAATTTTTCTGCATAATGTGAATTGTATTACACCAATATAAAAAGTATTTTCTTGATCTTATTCCTATCCTCAAGGATACTACAGAACTTCACCAAACCTGTGATTGCAGTTTGTTATACTCTTAGATAGTTCATAGCCACCTCTATCCATATCCATAGAGAGTATTTCAGGGACTAATCTTAAAACCACTTAACAGTTGTTATGCATGTGGCAAAACTGTGACGACATTGAAAACAGGAATTCAGCATAAAACAGCATTATTTCCTTGTTTTGAAAAGGATTATGGTTAACATCCTAGGATTTATGTAGTATCTGTTCACATTTTTGAGACATGCACTTAAGGATGACTCACCATCCTGACTCACTAGCTTAAGTTCACTGTCATTCAAAAGCTCTTTCATTCTGGTTTTCTTTTTCTGGTTTTTATTTCTTCCCCAATGAATAGAATTATTGTATAGTAAGTCTTACATTGCTGAATATAACCTTTGTTTTTTCTTAATTGGTGTGTATGTGCCACGCCTCTAGGCACATTCAGAGCTTTTGCTAAGGATGGCTAGCACTTTGTTGTTAAGTCTTGGCAGGAAGTATAATATAGTGAGAGTGAGTAATATGTAAGAGTAGTCAGACAACAGACTTTCTTGTTAATAGGATGAATCTATAAATACTTTATTATTTACTTTAATGGAAATATGCATCTGTTATACAGGAATGTACCATAAATTTGGTTGTAACCAATTAAAGCCTATTTCAGGAAGTACCATCAGGCCTAGTAACTACCTCTACTTAACAATTGAGCTGGCCCAATTATTTCAAAGAATATTTGATCCAACAAAATTCCAGGGAAATAATTTCAGTAGTTCTGAGAATTTATGATAGGAACTGACCACTAACTTAAGATCCTGGGTGAGTAAACTTAACCCATTGTAGAAACTCAGTGAGTTTTGCTACACTATATATAAACATTAACACCTATTTAAGTGAATAGGACTTGGAGTCAGAGAGGCCTGAGTTTGATTCATGGCATCACCACTTAATAGCTGTGTAATCTCGGGCCATCGTTAGCCTTTCTAAGTCTCAGTGTTCTCATCTCTATGATGGCACATATGTCGCTAGGGTTGTGATTAGGATTAAGTTAGATAATTCTTGTTCATTCAGTCATTCAATAAGTTTATTGGGTACCAGTTAGGTGTCAGGCACTGTCCTAAGCACTGGTTACAGCGGTAAATAAAATGACAGGGACTGATTGGTAGGTCCAGTGGAGAAGACTAAAAGTAAGTAAACAAATATATATGTTTTCTAGAATTTCATGTAAAAGAAGTCATACAATATGAGATCTTTTGTGTTTGGCTTTTTAAATTTGTGTTGTTGCATATTATCAGCAGTTTTTTCTTTCTTTTTCTTTTTAAGTGGTATTCCAAAGTATAGATTAACCACAGTTTGCTTATCTATTCACCAATTGATGGACATTTGGGTTGTTTCTGGTTTGGGGATATATGAACATTCACATAAACATTTTTATAAATAAATGTTTTTGTTTCTTTTGGTTTAAATACCTAGGAGTGAGACTGCTGGTTAGTATGATGAATTTTCTATTTAGCTTTATCAGATACATCCTCTCTTTTCTAATGTGGCGGTACCATTTTGTATTCTCATTGGCACTGTATGGGAGTTCTAGATGCTCCACATCCTTGTCAACACTAGGTATTGTCAGTATTTTTAACTTTGTCCATAGTAGTATCTCAGTAGTGGTATCTCAGTGTGATTTTAAGGTACGTTTCTCTGATGACTGGTGATATTGGGCATCATTTTATATACTTTATTTATTTATTTATTTTCATTTTATATACTTTATATATTTTTTGGCCATTCATTTATCTTCTTTTATGAAGTGTCTTTTCAAATCTTTTGCCCATTTTAAAAAAATGAGCTGTCTTCTTATTGGGTTGTAAAAATTCTTTATGTATTCTGAATATAATCCTCTTGTCAGATATATGCTTTATAGATATTTTCTCCCAGTCTGTGCCTTGTCTTTCATTTTCTTAACTATATTTCTTGAAGAGCTAGAGTTTTTAATTTTGATGAGCTCTGTTTTTTTCAAACAGAGTTTGTACTTATTGTACTAGTTTGTACTTATTTTAAAGAAATCTTTGCCTAACTCAGTATCATAAAGATTGTTTCCTTGTTTTCTTCTAGAAGTTTGATAGTTTTTGCTCTTACATATATGGCTATGATTTACTTCAATTTGATTTTTGTATACTGATGAAGTAAAGGCCAAGGTTTATTTTTATTCCTGTATAGATGTCTAGTTACTTCAGCACCATTTGTTGTAAAGACTATCTTTTCTCCATTGAAGTACTTTGATACTTTTAGGCCTATGAGATCTTGCTATCATTTGTAACCATCTTTTTCAGTAAGAATTTAAGCCTGACAACAGAGCTTAATCAAATATAAATCAATCCATTTTTTAAATCTCACTGGTGAGTACTATATATTTTAGGAATAGGAGGTTGTAGGAATGATGAAGGGGGCTCTGCTTCTTAGGGCTAATTCTGTCTAATACGGCAATACTCGTTGGTAAAGTAGAAATGATGGTAACTTAGAATTTGTACTTGTAAAGGAAGAAGATTCTGTACCCAGTTAGCAATATATGATTATCTTTAGGAAGGTGAATTAGAAATACATTAGAGTAAATGCAGGCTTGATTACATTCACAGACGGAAAGGAAAACTGGATCAATAGGAGAAAAATCTACAGTGGCTATTCTAATGAGAAAGAAAAGATAAAGGAATATACGCATAGTAAAGTAGCTGATTGGGTGCTCTTTGAGTTCACGTTTAAAAAGAGTTTGAATGAAAGGTGGAAGATAAGGCTTATAACCAATAAGGAATGAAAAAGAGTAGTAGATACTTAAAAAACATTGTCAGGAATATTCGACAAATGGATTGACATCTGTGAACAGTGTGGAGTCTGATAAAACACTTACCAGAAGCATATGTTGGATCCTGAAGATCAGTGATGACCAGAGAGGCCTGCTGTTCAGAATAGATCATATAATGTAAACATGACAAAGAAGGCATATAAGTCCCGGACTCTTGCTTCCATCTGTTTTTGTTGTTGCTGTTGTTATTTTTAAAGCAGAGTTATCTTTAAACTGAGAAAGAAAATGGACAGAAAGGAAAGGTCATTGAACCCAAGGTTGGTTAGTAGATAATAAAACCCTTTAAGTTTAGATCTTTAGGATTAGATGAGCTGTAGCCTTAGACTCTCTAGTTCGGAGTAATTTTAACAGTCTTTTAAGGGTAGTAGAACATGGAGATGATACCAGAAGACTAGACTCAAAAGAGGAGTGTGAGTTGGATTCTGGTAATTAGAAAATGAACTTGAACTTCATGCTAATTCTAATCAGAACTCTGGCTTGGTTTTATTAAATAATGGTTTATGAATTGGTTTAAAAGGAAGTAATCTTTAGGTGCTTTTCTGGATATAACAAGAACAAACTAATATAACTTTCTTTTTTTGTTGTCACTGAACAGGCAACCTAAGGAGATGTTGGAGATAGGTTTTATTTGGGTGTTAGAAAGGTGTTTGATATTATAGCTTCTATGATCCTACCATAGGTTAGAGGAAGAAATAATGGTTGGGGGGGTAGCTTGTGTAAGATTTTATAACTGATTAATAGGCAGTATTTAAATTAATTTGTTGATGTCAGTCACAATTAAGATCTTAGCCAGTGTGTCCCAGGATTTCAGCTTACTCAGCAGTTTTTCCGTGGCTAGGATGAAAATTCAGTTAAAATTATTGGATTTATGAAGGGAAGGAGAAAGGTACAAAATTGATAGAGCAAGCTGAAGTAAGGTTATGTAATTAAGATTTACAAAGATCTTTACGGGCTAGAATCATGGACCAAAATGAAAAATGATTTAATTAAAAATGATAAAATGTCAAGTTCTACACTGAAAAAGCTTCTAAGAAAGGACTGAGAGATTTTAATTAAGTGTGTGCTAATATGAGCCCAGTAAATTGACTTGCCAATCAGAAAAAAATATGAATGTTTGTTTGTAGATTAGACTTTTTCTAGGGTATCATGTTGAATTTTGGGAGTCAAATTTAAAAGAGGACTTTCATAAATGTCATGTGTTGAACAGTGTGAATATGGCAAAGATTTGTATTTATAAGCCTGTCATGGGGAAAAGCCTAATTTTGTTTAGCACTAAAAGGAAGACATTTCTAATAATAATTAGAACATTTCAAGATGGAATGGGCTGACCTGTGAGCTTGTGAGATTTTCATCTCTGGAGGCCTTACAAAGAAACTGAGTGACTACTTATTAAGAGATGTTAAAGAGGGGACTTAATCCTCTGTGAGAGGTTGAGCTTTAAGGTTCCTTCCAATTCTTTTAATATTTTAAAAAAATTTAACTTTTGCTTAGGTAACTCCACAGTCAATATTATTAGTCTTATCCTTAAGACTTTACTAATAATACATACCTTATATTTAGATAGCACTTAAAAGTTTTAAAATGCTTTTATGAGCTTGATTAAATCTGATCTTCGCAAGAATTTTGTGTGTTGGGCAGGAAATATTTTATAATTATTAGGCAGCTGTAGCTTAATGATTTCAAGTATCAGTTCTGGATTCTGACTGTTTGCATCCTGCTCTGCCACCTGCTGTGAGACATTTGGAAACTTCATATAGTGCCTCCCTTTCCTCATCTGTCATTTGGTGACAATAATAGTGTTGTCTGGGTTGTTTGAGTTTACATATGATAACATGCTTGAGAAAATACATGTAGAATATTTTTACGTGCTTCAAACAGTACCTGACACACAGTGGCCATTTAGTAAATGTGAGCCAAGGCTCTTGTTATCGTCATTCTTTTTCTATTATAGGCGAGGGGACTGAAGCTTGTGCAGGTTATGACCTGCCCAAGCTTATGTCAGTAAGTGGTAGAGAGGTTAGTAGGAATTATGTTGAATTGGACAAAAACAAAATCAGAAATGGAGTAAAATTATTGGTGTATGGACTAATTTCGTGAAACAGTATTAATTTGTTAAATGAATAAGTCGAACTGTGGAACTGTTGGCTGTACATTTTGGGAAAGCTACAATAGTTTGCATGTGTTTACAGATATATGCATGTTCCAGGCATAATTCAGTAGGAAAGCCCTTTCTAAAGCATATTATAAATAAAGATAACCACATTTTCCAAAAGATTTATGGTGCTTGGTAGCATTTAAAAGGAAGTAGGTAATTAACTTTAGTTTTTGTTGGGATTCCATTATATAGGCCAAGCAGTTTGAGCTTCTGATTTCTAGATGTGCTTAGGTTTCTAGAGAAACATAAGCCAAATCCTGTAAGAAAAATCCAAATTGGCTCTTATTTATAATTTTAAAATAAACAAAGAATGATCTTGCTGAAATTCTTTCCTAACTTTAGATAATCACCTCTTCCAATTAAGCCATTAACTGCTCCATAGTTTGTATTCATGTTAGAAACTGTGTGCATTGTGCAGTAACATACTTGTTCTCTGTAGATTGTGTGATGTGCTTTAAGAAGGATTAGTTTTTTTTTTTTTTTTTTGCCTTTCTCTCACTGCTGGTATGATAGGTGAACAAATCTCTTGTGGTAAGGATTTTTGAATTTATTTGCAAGGCTATAAGCCTCTTGAGGGCAGGTATCTTGTCTTGATAATCTGTTTCTCAGTACCTGAAAGGAGCCTGGCACATAGGAAGTTTGGGAAATTGTCAAGTATTGCTGGTTTTATTGGGAACCTGTGAGATAGGTTATATTAAAAATGGCCAATTAAAGTAATTACCATTCACAATGATAGTAATGTAATCTGTCAGCAAGTTTATTGAAGTATTTTGTATATATTAATCCCTCTCCAACCTTGGAAGTTATGTCCTTAAAAAGGACTGTTGGCCAAACTATGGTTGGCAAGATGAGTGTCATATGAAAAATAGAAGTTTGCAGGAGAATTTTAATTATATCTAGTAGTATATGAGAACAATATTGAGCTGCCCCAATTTAAGATTTGGAAAAACTAGCTTACTTGTTTATAATAATCAGATACTACCAAAATGCATTTTATGTCCTTAAAACTATGGCAGCTTTATAGTATCAGTAAACTCTTGGAAACTTGAATATGTGAAAGTGTAGAGGAATAAGTAATTTTGAGAAATCACTATTTTCTTCCTAAAATCTAGGAAGATTTTTCTTTTTATTGGAGTAGGATGTTCACTTCCAGAAACACAACCAGAACATGTTGGTTTGAGTACACTGCAATCAGCTAACTCACTTCCTGGTTACTGTGCATGCAATGGTTTCTTGGTAGCTTATAATTTATTAATTTGGAGATACACAGATACATTCTCATTCTCCCACTTTCCCTCTCCCCCTTCTCTATCTCTTTTTAAGGCTTAGTGGGTTTAGTTTTGTAGCTCAGTGGGCAAGAGCATAGACTTTGGAGCTTTCCAGATGCATATTTGAGTTGAGCCTGGGACATTAATGTAACCTTGGGCAGGTTGCTTTCCCTCTAAGTTTCGGTTTTTCTCATCTGTAAGATGCATGAATAATTGAGAATTTCTATAAAATATAGATTATAATAGGGCTGTTTGAGTATTAAACAAGATAATGTATGTACCTAGCATAGTACCTGATGGAGAGTAACAGCTCAACAAATGTGAGCTATTACTAAGCAACTGTTCTTCCTGGGTGGTCATTCATTTTCTCTCCTGCCTTTCTGGCTTCTTTTCTATTTAGAAACACCTCTTTGGCTTCCTATTGACTTGAGGGCATTTCCTTGCCTCTTGCCCTTATTTAATGCTACTTTGAGGGTCTCTGTTGACAGATTCTCTTGACAAATCTTTGTTCATTTGCTTGCCATTTTGTTTATTCAAAGACAGAGTGGAATGATTAAGAGCACTATGGAGCCTGCTTGCCTTGGTCCAAATGCCACATCTCTAACTTAGAAACTTTGTGATCTTTGCAAGTTACTTAACCTAATGGTTTTCTTGTGTGTTTAATGAACAATAATGACACTTACCTCATAGTTTTGATGTGGGGATATTAAATGTGATAATATACATAAAGCAGAATAAATGCTAGCTGTTACTTATGAGCCATGCTCTTAGTTGCTGCTTAATTCACCTAATCTCCTGGGGAGTGACTACCCTATATGTATGGCACTTTTGATGTTTGTTGTGTAAAATAAATCTTACTTATTGTACAGGTCACCCTAATACAACATCATTAGCACAATAATAGTAACAAAGTGCAAGGAATACATATCATAATAAACACACAGATATAGGAGATACTTACAATGTTTCTTAGGATTTGTTAGGGGAGGTATGTAGAATGCAGCTGTATGCTATGAGAATTATGTGGTACTGTGCTTGGGGCTTGGGACACTTTAAAAAAAATGATTGCATGACAGTTTCAGTGTGATATGAGCATTTTTATTTATTATATCCCATTCAGTGTTACCATATTGCTGGCTTTTGATGGCCCTATGGTTTAATTTGAACCCAAGGGCCATTCAGAGACCCAATAATACTTACATAGCAGGATAATTCAGTTCTTCCTGTATGCTTCTCAGTTGTTCTAGGCAATACTTAATTAGTTCTTGTTTTTGAGTGTCATTATTGGCACAGTTTGGCTTTTTTTTTATTATTATTTTTGATTTACAGAGTAGAAAATTTACCATTGGGTTGACAGTTACCACTGTCTGTGGAATTAGTTATTTACTGTCAGAGTGAGCAGTCTATGAATTTTCTTCTTACATCTGGTCTACAAGAATTTGCTGTAATTGGAACATTTTTTGTTAATACCCATTGGGCCAAATTCAACACAAACTTTTATTATAATGAATATAAATGTACATGCTTACAATTCTGAATGAGCTAGGGAAAAAGTTGTGAAAGTTAAGTAAATAAAGTAGATTCATTAGAACCCTTTCCATAATCATGGAAATTAATCATGAAGGCAGTTTTTAATATCAACTAAAAGCATAAAGTCTTTTAATAAAGTTAACTTCAGGATCCATTTGATGATTATTATGTCAACGTTTTCCATGGTTCTTGATCATTTCTTGTTATTTTCCTAAAACACACATCTTAAAACACAATGTGGGAGGTACAGTTGCTTATGACCGCAAAAAGTATTTCATATAAATTCTTCTTAGATTCTTTAACACATGGTTGGTTCATCTCCATTTTGCACAAATAATTGACAGTTTCATGTGATGAGATTGGAAGGCTACTGGAATCCAGAAAATACAATTGTTAAGAATTCATAGGAATCACATAGATACTTTTCTAAGGAAAGAAATGTAAGGACTACTAGAGCTGAGAAGAAACATAATAAGATCATCTGCTTATACTTTAGCAAAAGAGCTTGGTAGTTAGAAACATGGCTCTGAAGTTGAACACCCTGGCTTTAAGTCATGCTGTGCCACTTCCCATGTGACCTAGGTTACTTAACCTCTCCATACCTCAGTCTTACCGTATGTAAATTGGGGATAGTCACAAAACTAGCATAGGTTGTTGTGGGGATTCAGTGAGATTATGTGTGTTAGATGTCCAGCGCAGTGTCTGGCACATATTAATAGTAAACTCTCAATAAACAGTTTATAAAATATCCACAATCAAGGAGTTGTTGCAAACCAGTCTTGTGTCATCTGTTAAAACAATCAAACTGCTTGCTGGAAAAGCAGCTGAAGTATAATCTTGAATTTGTCAGCAACTGTAGGCGGGTTTTACTTGAGTAAAATGACTCATATGTTTGTCTTGGTTCTTAAAGTATCTGTTGTTGGCAATTTTGTCATTCAACCCTGCCCCCAAATGTGGGAATTACATTCATATTCAACAGCTAGTAATTATGTTTCTCTCCAGTAGTAATGGTACTTAAATATTGTTACATCACTTCATATCCTTTTTCTCTGTGAATCATTTTACACATAAATGTGGGAGTTACTTGTCTGATTTGGGGGGGTTCCAGGAAGTCAGTAGTGATACTGCTTCTTTTCCTTGAGAAGTAAGGGACAGGAGACTGACAGATGGAGATCAAATTGTCTCCTCTGGTGGCTGTTGGAGGACATGGCATTAGATCCACGTGAAAGGCTGCATCAGTCTGCTTGACTGAGACCTACCCACTGGGTGACTCACACAGCCAGACAACCCCAGGCCTCCCCTAAGGGCAGGCACCTTCCTGCTGGGAGAGCAGATCAGGAGAGAAGTTGCACCCAGGGACAGGGAGTTGAGAGAGAGAACAGGAGCTGCCTTGCTTCTTCCAGATTTGTTGACCCCAAAAGTCTTTCTGCCTCTTGGAGAGGAGGGAGGGGAGAGTGGAGAGTTCCTGAGTGTTGCCCTAGCTGAACTTCCTCCACATGAATTTGAAGCATGATGGGAGCACACACAGTGGTGTGAACAGAACCGGTCAGTAAAGGAAGTGAGACTGTGAAGTTGTGTGGGTAGATTGGGAGCCAGATAACGTAGAAGAGTGAAGAGAAGGTTGGAACACAAACACTTCTGACAAGTCTCTGGTGTCCTTCACCTTCATTGAGCGCCCCCTACACCATGTAAAATGCATATGAAGGCCTTGTAAATAATCAGAAGTGTTAAGTTAAGGAAATAGATTGTGACTTTTCATGTCTGAATTTTAGAGTCTTAATAATTCATTTTAAATTGCACATTGAAATAGAATAAAAATTGAATAAATATATAAGAGAAAGCTAAGAATCTTTAGCAAGAGTATACTTTTTACAGTGAAGGTGTGTCTGGAAAATAGGTTATAAGTCTCATTTTAAACATAAATTGATAATTAAGTCTTTACTTGGTTGAATAATTCACTTTAGTAATTAATTTTGAGTAATCTTTAAATCCATTTTGAGAAATATTTAGTGAGCACCTACCATGTGCTAGGCACTGTGATAGATACTAGAAGTACCACGATGGATGAGAGACTGCCTTTTGTTCATGGAGGTTATAGTTTAATAGAAGAGACATGTAAATAAATATATTCGATAAAATATTATAGGTACCAAATGTGGAAATACAGTAGATCAGAAGATCAGTGGCCAGTTCTATCTTTATGGTAATGGACAGAGGTAATGAGGAACATATACAAGCAGTCTACAATTTTGGATTCAATTTGACAAAAAATTATCTTCTCTATTATAATGAATCCTTGTCAGCAATTGTTTCTAGGACTTTATAAATTATTATGTTTCTCATCTTTCTAGAAATTTGGAAGCAAGTAATAGAAGCCCACCCTGGACTTGTTGTTTAAAGCATAATTTAAATATTTTATTAGTTATAGAAATGTTAAATATCTACTGATGGTAGATGCTCTGTGTTTAACATATTGGCTATGCGTCCTGTTCCTAATAACCTAAAAAATATGTGCTGACAGGCTGGGTGTGGTGGCTCACGCCTGTAATCCTAGCACTCTGGGAGGCCTAGGTGGGAGGATCACTTGAAGTCAGGAGTTTGAGACCAGCCTGAGCAAGAGCCAGACCTGTCTCTACTAAAAATAGAAAAAATTAGCTGTGCATGGTGGCACATAGTCCCAGCTACTCGGGTGGCTGAGGCAGGAGGATCTCTTGAGCCCAAGAATTTGAGGTTGCTATGAGCTAGGCTGACACCATGGTACTCAACCCCCGGGTGACAGACCAAGACTGTCTCAAAAAGAAAAAAAAAGGAGTTTGTAAAATATAATTTAAAAAAAAATGTGCTTACAAATAAACAAAACAAACAACCTAACAATTGTACACTATTGATCTTTTCATTTGGAGAATAAAAAGGCCACCTAACAGGACTTTGGTGTATCCTTCCCAGCCCACTCACCCTACTTGCTTGGCTGCTGGACTTCTATAGAAGAGTTTGAAAAACGTAGTCTGCAAATCTAATGAAAAATTTAAAAACTATTAATTTAAAGCATGATATAGTGGAATAATGATAATAGTGCTGTTAGTGGCATAAGAAATATTTTGAATGGAAAGGTATAAATCATTTATGCCCATAATTAAAAGTTAAAAATTGAGGAACATTTAGGTTTATTTCTTTTAGACACTTTTATTATATTAGACAATGCATATTAAACTAGAGGAATGTGAAGATGAGGACAGAAACTTGTGTGTCTCTTTTGAAGAGGAAATCTGGGCATTCCCGAGGACTTTTGAGTTTATGGCACTGGTTCTTTCATATATGTATGTTGCTTTCATTTGCTATTGTGATTGGTTATGCTGTTTTTATAATTGCGGCTATGATCAGGATCTTTGTTGTTGTTCCCAAGTGAACATAAGAAAGAGGGAAGGAAGCCAAATGATTTTTCTAATATTATTACACTAGTGGGGGAAGGAAGAACCAGATAAATGGGGTTTGAGGTTGTGCATTTTTTGAAAAGACACTTGTCTAATGTAGAATTAACATAGTTATGAGAGCTCTATGAGGGACTGGGATATAGTGCAGGGGAACATAGGAATGAATTGTCCACCTTAATGAGATTCAGAAAATATGAAGTAGAGAGTTTATTTAAGCCCAAAGCTTGAGGGTGGCCAAATGGGAGGATAGACTCAAGTTGCCCTGAATATTCATTCCAATTAGCAGCAGTTACAAGTGGGTTTTTAAGGAAAAAAGAAGAGGTAGTTCCTAAATTATTACCTAGAATTTACATTAAAATAATAAGCTACTGATTGGCTATTCATTGTTTTTTTTATCACAAATTTCAGGAACTTGTGGTCAATGGGTGAGGCTGCTAGTTAAGAGCAAAATGCCTTTAGACAGTTGCCCCCAGGCATGGCCGGGAGGTTATCCATGGGACTGAAGTCCCATGCTTACATCGTTGGGGCCTGACAAATTTTGCATACCTCTTGTAGCTCAGACTGCTCTGAGCTGTTTTTCTTTTCTCAGGATTATAGAGATCTCCCAGTAGAGGGTGGGGACAGGGATAAAGGGACAAGAGGAGATACTGGACCAGTTCTTCTCACAGGACCATCGGCTTAGTGTATCCTGGGAAGCTATGTCAGAATAAGCTGTTTTAGGTATCAAGTATATTATAGCCTTTAGGTGCCCATATTTCATTTCATCTTGCCCAGAATGACCAGTCAAAATAATTGGTATCCTTTATCTTGTTTGTTTTTAGTTTGAGCTTTGATGTTGATCTTCTCACTCTATTTATTCCTCTGAGCGTTCCTTCCAACCTTGGATCTACGGCATGGCAGAATAAATACTGAAGTTTTTAGTAGTGGTGTTTATTAAGATCTTAACGTTTAAAGCAGTCTTTATTCTTGACACATCTTAGTCCATGGTACAGTAGGAAAGTGATCACAGATAACCTAAACCATGATTAAGAGGCACCATTGACTTTGCTTGGAAGATGAGGCGTAATTTAGTAACTCAAGATAAGACACAAATAACTTATTCAGACTACTCTAGGAAAAAAGAGCATTTGCTACATGAATCCATTGGACTGGAAATGAAAGCCATCATGAACTGAAGCATGGAGCAGCTTCAGGGATGGGCTGTTCTGTCTCTTTTGGGCTAAAAGGTCTCTCTAGTGGTGACTCTGCTTTGCTCTGCATCTCAGGTACTGTTTTCTTTGCATCAGCTACTTTTTCTCTGCCTACTGGTAGTTTCTGCTTCCTCATTTTTCAACTTGCCTTTGGTCATCATTGTCTATAAAGCTCTTTACCTCATGCTTTAAATATTTTATGTATATAAAAATATATATTTTATCTTTAACTCCCATTGCACATTGATCGATTCAGTTTCTCCTAGTTCAAATTCCTAAGAGGACTGGTTGAATAAATTATGTTAATACTATAGGATGCTTTATAGCTGTGAAAAAGGTTCCTCACCTTTTCTTGCTTCTGGTGGCTGGCTGCTTTCCTCAGCTGCCAACCCGTCCTCCAGTCACTCCAGCCTCCGGTCACTCCAGCCTCCTGTGTCTACCACACCTCCTGCTTCCTCCTTTGACCTTCTCGCTGCCTGTTGTAAGGATTCCTGTGATTACGTTGGGCCACCTGCATGATCCAGGATAATCCCCCAGTTTCAAGATCCTTAACTGAATTACAGCTGCAAATCTCTCTTGCCATGTGAGGTGACATTTACAGGTTCCAAGGATTAGGATGTGGACATCTTTGGGGGAAGAGTTGTGGGCATCTTCAGCTTACCACACCTTGTAATATCTAAATTTTTCCCACTCTCTAAACGTCTGAGATCTTTTGCTTTAGTTGAATGTTACAACTGGGTTTAGCTGAGCATAAACTTAATTCATTAGTGTCCAACTAAGTGTAATTAATGTTCACAGGCATGCCTCTGACAAAGCTGTTACTTTTGCAAAGTGGTTTCCAAATTGTAGGTTCCTACCCATTTAAAAGAAAGAAGGAAACAATGAAAGGAAGAAGAAAGGAATAAATAAAACAGAATGGAAAACTTCATAGTGCCATCTTACAGTACTTACAACATAGTGCCTCATGAAACATTTGTTTTACTTGTATGTGTGTAGTGTGTTACAAATGTCCAAAACTGCTTTAGTATGTATTTGCTTACTGTCTGAAACAGGGGCTGCAGTTTTCATGTTAAAAATTATCATGAAAAACTACATTAAGATATAAAATGTATATGAGAAGAGCATTTCTACTTAGCTTTAGTTTAATGTATTAAATAAATTTTTTCTTTATTGTTCCATGATAAGTTTTGTTAAAAGTACTAAGAAAGTGGCTAATTTTGAAGCCCAAGATTAAGGCATGTTATGAAGCTGCTTGTTTAAAGCCCCTGTTTGTTATTTGATGGAATGCTGGGTGTAGGCTGGTATGGTTCATGGTTGGAATCTAGCCTGAAAGACATGTTTTCACCCTCAACAAATACCATCTTTGTTCAAATATCCATGTGATCACAGCAAGGTCTTTTTTCCTCCCCTTAGAAAAAGACAGAATGCATCTGAAACTTTTCCTTTCTTATGCTTGTTTCACAAATAGTTTAAAGTAGAGCTGCTTTCTCCTTTCTTTGTTTCTGTTAGTTGCAGAATGTGTTGCTAATGCTCTTGATGTGTTCGAGAGAGCACCTAATGAGCACCTAATGCTCCTGATGTGTTTGAGAGCTATAAAATAATAATGAAATCTTGGAATAGATAAGTTACTCTATGAGGACTGAAGCTTTAGTTAATTTCCAAGGCCAGACTGATTATCTAACAAAGGGTAAGGTGCTTTTAAAATTGATATTGTTGATGTTCTTAACACTCAAAAGTCAAAGTGTGTGCTAGGAAAAATGGTCAGCTGTTAATTTGTTTTTATTGAATTGAATTTGATTAAGTTAATTTTAATTATGTTACTTTAGTAACTTAATATATGAATTTTTCATTATCATTTGTGGCTAATTTAATGACGCTAAGATATTAAAAAATGCTGCCTTTAAAGAATGTAATTTAGGGGGATACTTGATTCTGAAAGTTCTTGGGAATTTAGATTTAAATAGATTAAAATCATATAGTTGTCAATTTTTAAAATACTTTAAAAAATACTATAGTTGCCATTTTCTTCTGTAAATTTATACCCAGAGATATTTTTCTTGTATACTTGAGTATTTCCTATGTGCTTGAGTATCCAAATATCTTCTGATCCTTACTGCCTAAAATATGCCTTATACTTTGATACTTTGTTATATTAGATGTAAAGTTAATAAAAGTAATTAGATTTAATTTGGTTTGAATAATGTAATTTAAAAAAAGAAATATTCTGGTAAAATAAGACGGCTGATATTTAAAGTATTGATCCACATATTTCTAATACATGGTTTTATTTTTAATGTTAGGAACTTTTTCTTTGGCTACGTTTATTTTAACAATCATGTTGACTTACTCTTTTTTTTTTTTTGAGACAGAGTCTCACTCTGTTGCCCTGGCTAGAGTGCCATGGCGTCAGCCTAGCTCACAGCAACCTCAAACTCCTGGGCTTAAGCAATCCTTCTGCCTCAGCCTCCCGAGTAGCTGGGACTACAGGCATGTGGCACCATGCCTGGCTAATTTTCTCTATAAATTTTTAGTTGGCCAATTAATTTCTTTCTATTTTTAGTAGAGACAGGGCCTCGCTCTTGCTCAGGCTGGTTCTGAACTCCTGACCTTGAGCGATCCTCCTGCCTCGGCCTCCCAGAGAGCTAGGATTACAGGTGTGAGCCACCACTCCCGGCCTTGACTTACTCTTTAATTACCATGATATTTTGGCAACAAGTGGGATTGCATTTCAATCCAATTTTTCCAAATAAACTTTTACTAATTATGGATTTATCATGCAAAGAGAGCATGAAGATGCAGTGTGAATTGTTGGAATAATGCCCTGATTAAATTTTTATTTGATGATGATGTGGTATAAGTACCAACTAATACCGCTGTTATTGTTTAATAGGTGCCTGGAACTTTGTTCACACTTGTACACAGACACAAGACAGCTGTTGACATTGTTTGTGGTTTTGGGACAAACTCCTTGTTCTTTCAGTGGAATTTCTAAATAAGCAATCAGAATGAAACCAAAGGAAGTATTCTAGTGTAATTCTAAGTAAACTATTCAACCACTGATCAGATAGTATGAAACATAATTTAACTTAGTGAATCCTGCATGAGGATAGTACTTCTTACTCTATAGGTAATTGCCTCACAGTACAGATTATTAAATAATGTCTCTAAACTCAGTATTGGGAAAAATTGACACTCCCATTTAGTCTCTTCAAAGAAGTAAATTTGGCTGTATTTTATGAAATTAGTTTGACTTTAAATCTACTCTTTTTAGAATACATTTATTAGTATTATAAAATTTCCTGCCCATGGGGAATTATAAGGATGAGAACTTTCTAAGGGAATTTAGAGATTTAGAACTCATTTATTTGATTTAGAGTCAGCTGTTCTAATCATGTTAAAGTATATCATCACCTTTGTCCCAGACGCGCTGAGTGGCAAACATGATCTGTGTAATGCTTTATATCTTATACTTTGCCACAATGAAGTTTTCTTGGGATACTTTGCATCTTTGCTTCCCAACTCCATACCATGCCCAGTTCTTGTCTTACACTTTTACACTTTTCATGGTTATTTTGGAGATGTTGTTGAGACTCCTAGGACTGGTAGCAGGAATAAAGGTCTAGTGTAAAATACATTGCAAGAAAGCATTCATCTATTGAATTTGGAGTGATCACCAAAGAAATTCATGCATAGCAGCTCTGATAGAAATAGAGTTTAATAAGTAGTCAAATTCCCTAGTTTGAATTTAATTTTTATCAATTTGCTTTCCTTGCCTTTTGGTAGAAGTGTGAGTGTAATGTTTTAAAACTGGGCAACAGAAGAGAGAAAAGGAATTGACAAATCCTCCTGAGTCTAACATAGGGTAATGAAGATGTGTGTAATTGAGTTGATTAGCTCAGACCTGTGTTTGCATTAATTCATTGTGAAAGTCTGCACAAGTAATCAGTACTTTTATTTTATTGAATCATTCTATTTACTTATTTATTCACACTTCCCCCAAAGGAAAGCATATTGACATTTTGCAGTTTAACTGAAAAAAGTGGTGACATAAATATTTTTTCCCAAATAAACTTTTATAAATGTGCAGATTCCCATTTACTGTTTTTACTATTATAAACAACCTTGTGCTTGTTTGATTTTCTCATTGGCATAAATTCTTAGAGGTAGAATTGTTGGGGAAAAGATATGCCCATTTTTAAGATTTTTGACACATTATCAAATTACTTCCCAGAAAGATTTTATACATTTATATGTTTATCCTCACTGTAAGGAACTGCAGATTTCCCCACATTGTTATCAACATTGAGCAGCATCAGTACATTTTTGGTTAGTCTAAGATAGGTGCAAAGTGATATTTTAAAACTCATATTTCTTTAGTTACAAATGAGGTTGATTTTTTTTCTGTGTCTTGGTTTTCAAATTTAGATTTTATTTTTACCAGAGCCATATTTGGCTTAAAGATTCAGCAATCTGTAAGACTTGTTTTGAAAGTAGCAGACTGCCATATTCTTCCCTGCTCCCTGCCTACTCCATGGAAGTAACCACACTCCACTCCCCTGGCTAATTCTTTTTCTGTTTACCTGCACAGCGCCAGGTAACACGCCTCTGTTACCACTTCCTGCTCCTTCTGTTCTAGGTGTTTCCATTGGTTTCCTGCTTTGGAGAATGAGGGTTTGGTTTTCCACCCTGTACCCACCCGTGCCACACACATGTGCACATCCCTTCACTTTCCAGGGAGTTCACCCCTTTAATCAACTCCCTTGTTTTTAACCCATCCTTACCTCCTCTTAGGAACCACCATGTGCTGGGCCTTTGAGGAACAGGATTTCAAGAATCCCTGTATTGTCATTTTAGTGGGGTTCTAGGAGAAATGGATGTAAAAGTATGTTCCATCTGCCATCTTTAACCAGAAGTCTTTTTTCATGTCTTTAGTAATCATTTTTATAAAGTAGTGGTTAAAATTGTGGGCTATGGAGTCAAAACTATTTGGATTTAAATCCTGATTTTGCTATTTACTAGCTTTGTGACCTTGGACTAGTTGTTTAAAATCTCTGAGCCTCATTCTTATCATTGATGTAAGATTAATGGTGATACCTTACTCTAGGGTGTTGTGAGAATTCAGTGTGGGGAGGCAGGGTAAAGTGCTTAGCACAGAATCTGCTGCCTGGCAGTACCTCACTTTCTGCCGGGCACTTAGAACACAGTAGAGTTGTTGCTGCTATTGTCGCCCTTGTGGATTTCTTGCTTGTAACCTTTGTTTAATTTTCCATTGAAATGGTGTCTTTTTCTTCTTGATCAGAGATGCCTTTCATACAGTCTGTCATTGATCTTTTTTTTTTTTTAACAGTACTTGGGATCTGTAATCATAGTCACACTATTTCATGTTCTGATCTGTACTATTGTTGTAGATTTGTGTTTTTGTAAGACACCTAGTGCTGATAAGGAAGAAGGATGTGTGTGTATGTATGTGTGCTTTTGTGTTGCCTACACACACGTGCAGTCATAAAACTGGAGGCATAGAGACCAGTTAGGAGATTATTATAGTAGTTGAGGCTGTTGATAAAAGGACCTGAAAGGCTAAATGAAGACTTGATTATTTTCATCATGTAAGGTAGTTTTTTTTAACTTCTGAAATATATCTTGTGCTAGTTTATTTTGTAAAGATCCAAATTCCCTTAGTTTTTAAAAGCCCTTTTGAATGTTCTCTCACATTTAAGGGGGTTTCATCTGCAAAGTTAGAACTTTGAGTTTCGGTTTCTTCTTCAGTACCCATTTCTATGAAATTTTAGATCCAAAATTGATTTTTGAGAGATAAGATTTATCATGTCCCTAAGTTAATTGCTGATAATACGTTTGCTTTCTTTTGAATACCATATATGTTGCCATTCCAGAGGTGTAGTTACAGATACGTAACTCATCCTTTTACATTTATTTGATTTGATTAGTCATTTTAAGCAGTATTGGGTTTTTAAAATTTTATTTGTCTTGGTTTTATAATTATTAACTTTATATGCTTCTTTGAATAATACTTCTAAATTTGTTCTCTCCACAGATTCAGAACAGGATGTAGCACTGAAACTAGCTCAGGAGCGAGCTGAAATAGTTGCTAAATATGACAGAGTAAGTATCCATATTTACTCTTTGAAAGTTTTATTAGAAAAACCATATAAATAGAAATGGATTTGCTTTTTGGAGAGCTTAAATTACAGAAGCACTTTGTTTACTTCATGGGAACATAGAGGTCATCTTTTTTCTCTGACTTCATCTCCAGATTCTCTCTCTGTCTTCTCCTCTCCAGCCCCTCTAGTCTCTTGCTGTTTCTCTGATACACAAGGCTTGCTCCTGCCTCAGGGCCTTGGTACTGGCTGTTTCTTCTGCCTAGAACACTTGTATCCTGGACACCTCCTGCCTCATTGTCTCACCTCTTTCAGATCCTTACCCATCTTAGTGAGATCTTCTCTGACCTCCCACCTCTCTGTTTAACACATCCCCCCATTTACCCCTGGCACCCTGTACCCCCTTTATTTTCCACTATAACCCTTATTACATCAACATAACTATATATTTTGCTTATTTTGTTTGCTGTCTGCTCTCTCTCCCAGAATGTAAACTCTATATTCCAGGTAAGAATTTCTTTTGTTTGGTTTATTCTTATGTCCTGAATACCTAGAACAGTTCCTGACTCATACTAGGTACTCAATAAATACTTGAATAAGTGAGTATATAGAATTAAATACCCATGGTATTCATATTTTATATGTGCTATTATAAATTTGCCATGGACCTTAGATTTCGGATTTATGCATTTGTATGTAATTTCCATTAGCATTTTATCCTTATGTTAATGTGGAATCTGTTTCATGATGTCCTAGGAAACCATGGTTTTTTTTTTTCCCTTTGTGTTCTTATTTGTTACCTTACCTCCTGAGGTCTACAATGAGTCCTAGCAGTGATTTATAAATGTTGTGTTTTACATTTGTGTCACTTGTGTGTAATTATATATCTGTTATTTTTTATTATTTGCGAGAATAACAGAAGCATGAAATTATAGAAAGCCATCTGGGCTGTGCTCTGCCTCCGTGGGGCGTACTGTTCAACTGAACAGTTACGTTCCCAGAATTCGTTTTTATGTTGGTTGTTTAGAGCATCAGACACAGTTTCCCATTATTGTGGTTAGGTTTTACCGTATTCCGTGAAGAACATAGTTAACTTATTTAACCGTTTAATTTAAAACCAATAGCACTATCATTCATCCATGCTTGAGTGCATTTCCCCCCCATGGTGAATGCAGGCTAGGCATTGTGCTGGGACTTGGGGGTTCGTGGTACAGACATGAGTGGCAGCAGTCTTCATCCACTGGGTGCTCCCAGTCTACTCAGAGGAGAAAACATGAGCAGACAATTATAAAATATACTCAGATGGAGGTGTCCACAAGACAGCTTGGGTGTTTGAGTCTAAAATTTGAGGGCTTGGTGTAGACAGTTACATTTGGGGTTTCTACATCAATCAGTGTTAGTTAACAGCCTGGAGTGAGAGGAACAGCGAAGCAGTGAAGAGTTGCCCATGAGAAAGCATCACAAAGAGGCCCCGGGAGAGGACAACGTTCTGGAAGTTGGGGAGGAGGGAGTGAGCACCACTGACGAGTGCACCTCCAAGATCTGCCAGCTAAGGACTGAAGAGTGTCTGCTGGGGCTGACAACTGAAAGGTCATTTTTGACCTTGGCAAGAGTAGTTTCAGGGCCGATTTAACTATGAAGTAAAGAAGTAGAGAAAGTGGGTAGCCTGCTCTTTTGAGAAGTTTGGATGAAAAGGCAAGAAATATTTTTTTCTAAGACATGTTTTGACCTAAAACTTTATCTTTTTTTTGGAGACAGAGTCTCACTCTGTTGTCCTGGGTAGAGTGCAGTGCAGTGATGTCATCATAGCTCACTGCAACCTCAAACTCCTGGGCTCAAGTGATCCTCCTGCCTCGGCCTCCCGAGTAGCTGGGACTACAGGTGTGTGCCACTATGACCAGCTAATTTTTCTATTTTTTATAGAGTCGGGGTCTCACTCTGGCTCAGTCTGATCACTCCTGAGCTCAAGTGCTCTCCCACCTCAGCCTCCCACAGTGCTAGGATCATAGGTGTGACCCACCTTGTCTGTTGTGGTCTGAAACTTTGAAGTTTGGCATTTCCTGCTTGAGCGGCTTTCTCATCCTCCATGGTCCTCCTTCCTCGTCAGCTCCCCTTGGGAACCCTGGTGTGATCAAGGTTTAGCTCTGTGTCTGTCGGCTATTGTTGACACATCATCATGTCTCTCATCACTCATAGCTAGGAAATGGTGACTGTGTTGCCAAAAATAGTTGAGTTTAAAGGGGAAAAAATATTAAATAAGGCTGATAATGCCTCATTTCTAGCTCTTATTGTTAACAATACAGTTTTTAAAAGCTCTTGTTTATTGTTTGTTTATTGTAAAAAATTATTCAGTTTTATAAACTCCTGATAACATGGCTTTTTGTCCCTTATTTTAGGGACGAGAAGGTGCAGAGATTGAACCCTGGGAAGATGCTGATTACCTTGTTTACAAAGTCACGGATAGATTTGGCTTTTTACAGTAAGTCACATAGATTGAAAGCTAACTTTTTAAATTATAATGTTTCAGTGGTATTGATTTTATTTATTTTTAATAGAATTGCTATGCATAAGGTTCCAGGAGTAGTCCTACAATATGCTTTTTGGCACTAATTTCCTGTGATTTTTAACCTTTATGATGAAAATTTAAGTATATTTAAGAATACAAATTTTTAATATTCTTTGTATTTTAGTAAGAACATTAAATGCAGTAAATGAGTTGTATTAATAATTTAGCAGAATTAAATGCAAATGGATAATTTGTATTTTTTAGAAATATATAAAACAGTTTATTTTACATTAATGATTTTAAAAATAATTAGCAATTAGAACTTTAGTGTTATGCAGCCTAAAAATGAGCATTGAGAAGAAATGCCATTGATCTTCCTTATAGTCGTAAATGTGTTCATGATAATGCTTCTCAAAATTAATTCCATTTATCCTGAGTCTGTTATAAAAGAGTTAAGACAAGTCTACACCACTATAAAACAAGGCAGTTAAATTGATTTGACTCTTAAAACATCCTGCAAATGATGTAAATCTGTCTGTTCTGGTTCTGGCATTGTTTAATCAGATTCCCACAGGCTGGAGACTCTTATTCATCTCTATACTTTGTTTGGTTCTATACAATTTAGAGATTAACGAACTTTTCATTCAAATGTACTCTTTTCTAGTTTCATTTATTACAAATGGGAAAAAAGCCAGGAATATTTATTTCATAATATATGATTAAATTTTGAAGGAAAAACATAATTTCTTGTGTAGCTCATAGCTACACAAATAATTTACAGTGCTAAGATCTTATTTTCTCCTGTTCAGTTTTTTTTGCGTCTAGAATTTATTTTATTGAGAGTAAAATTTTTACTGAGAGTAAAACAAGCATAAAAACAAACAGTTCTAAGAGTTAGAGAATGAATTCTCTTGTGGCTTTGCTGGTCTCTGGTCAGTTAACTATTTCATGCTTCATCTTTAAAACAGGAATCAATAACTTCTTTACATACCTTAAGTGTATTTGAGGCTTTGAAGAAATAAAATGTAAGAATACTTTATAAAGTTTTGGACAAATGTAAGGTGTTATTATATCTAATGACATTAGCATATCTGTAACATTCTTCTGAGTAGTTATAATCAGAAGACTTAGAACTTCAGTATACTAACATCAGTATTTAGCTATGATGAAAATACTGTTCTTAAATTAAACCCCTCACCTCCACTTTTTTTTTTTTTAAATAAAACTTGGTTACAAATGTGACAGGAAGCGATTGCATATTTGTGTAGGTTGGTGTGCAAATGTGAGATATGTGAAGGAAATTTTCAAGGACAATTTGAATATTAAGACTTAACATCAGTGGGTCCCAAAGTTGCCTACATGTTAGAATCAGCTGGGAAATTAAAAAAAAAAACAACTAGGTTTCTGGCTCCTTACCTAGATTTTGACTCAGAAGATAGGATGCAATTCAGCTGATTTTGACCTAAGTATTTCTGATGGGAGTGAACTACTGTAATAGATAATGTTTTTTTTTTTAATTATAAAATGGTTCAATACAGTATAAAATACATATGAAAAACTTGTGCTTTCTATAAGAGTCTCTTAATTACCTAAATTTTCTTTTCTTATTGCTTGAAACAACATGAGCCGATGTGCTAGGCCTTAGAGTTCCGGGCCTAAGAGCCCAGGCTGTATTTGGCAATCTAAAAATTGCAGACAGTTCTTTTGTGTTTGTTTTCTACTCTCTGTGCTAAGGTCCATTTGGCTCTAGTGGGAAAAAAGTCGATCAATAACCAATCTTAATACGATTAGCTAACATTTATTGTGCATTTACTGTGTGCCAGGCTGTTCTAAGCTTTTTACATGGAATAACTTGATTATTCCCTTCAAAGGCTCTTTGGGGTAGGTATTCTTTCTCTCTTCCTCTTTTTAGATGGTGAAACTGAAGCACAAAGAGGTCAACTAACTTGCCTGTGTTACGCTGACAGTGAGTGCCAGCTCCAGGCTGCTGACCTTGGCAGTCTCACTGTAGAGCCTATGTTTTTGTTTTTGGTTTTTTTTTTTGGGGGGGGGACATAGTCTCACTCTGTTGCCCGGGCTAGAGTGCTGTGGCGTCAGCCTAGCTCACAGCAACCTCCAACTCCTGGGCTCAAGCGACCCTCCTGCCTCAGCCTCCCGAGTAGCTGGGACGACAGGCATGCACCACCATGCCCGGCTAATTTTTTGTATATATTTTTAGTTGGCCAATTAATTTCATTGTATTTTTAGTAGAGACAGGGTCTTGTTCTTGCTCAGGCTGGTTCCTGAATTCCTGACCTTGAGCCATCCGCCTGCCTCGGCCTCGCAGAGTGCTAGGATTACAGGCGTGAGCCACCGCGCCCGGCCAGAGCCTATGTTTTGAATGGCTACAGTATACTAACCTGTTATGCTTTCTTGTGTTTTGAATAAGCAAAACACAGAATAAGTGCTGTGAAATGCCTACGAAGAACGTTAAGGGGCGAGGGGAAAGAGCGCCTAAAGAGAAGGGTGCTGTTTGGAACGATCACTGCTATCGAGAGTGCACTAAGACAGCTAAGCTCGCCACTTCTTTGGAAATGAAGCGGGTTGGTGCCGGTTCCTGTGCTGCCACACTGATGTTATTTACTCCATGATATGGTCCTAAGGCAGGCAGCACACATTAAAACAATGAAGCATAGAGATGGATATTAGGGTAATGTTAGGCTCTATTAAATTTCACCAAAATCAGTGATTTCTGTTGCATTGCCTAATTTAAGTAAAACATTGCTCCAAAGATTGTTGCTAGTGGCTTTCATTGCTTGTCACTGCAGACTGGAGTTTTTTGCACTGTTGAATAAAGTCACTTGGTGTAGGCATTTAGATATTACTCCCTGTCACACCTTGATCAAAGGAGCATTTTTTTTTACTGTCTTAGTTCTTTGTAATTTTGGATTGGTTCTGAATGAAATTGGATTTTAGGTGTCAATGTCAATATAATAGAGTGGCAAAAAATAACTTAGTAGCCTTTGTTGCCTGATTTCATATCTAATTATAGTTTTAGAAACTTAAATTACCTATGACGATATGTGAAGGAGTGACGGTAATTGAAAAATATAGCATAGGACTAACTTGGTAGTATAACAGATTTCACAATGAACATTAAAGCTATTATTGCTAAACCAGCCTGGCTTGATGCTAGTACCCAGCAGTGGGATGTCACCCTAGTCTGTGTGCCTGTGCTGGAGTCACAGCTGGAGAGAGGAGAAATAGAGCTGGTTTAAAGAAAAAGTTGGAGAGCTTTAAACATTTGAACTTTAAACAGTTTAATCAAAAATGCTCACTGGTAGTCTGTTCAACAGAGAATGCTTGGTATTTGAGTAATGACAGATAACGCTTTTAGGCCACAAGTTATTAATAGAAGAATTAGAAGGAAATTGTACCAAAATAGAGAAGATAAAATTAATACCAAGCTTTGGATTTTCAACTGTTTATCAAAATGTGTATGTTTATAAAATTTAGCATGCTGACTGTAGTTCACCCTGACTATATAAAATGATTATATATGAAAGCCAGAATAAAGGTGTGTTTGTTCTTTCAGAATATCTGTTTTGATTACAAGGGCTTGAGAACTCTTTCTACCAATCCTATAAATTTTGACTAGAGTAAATCTGAACTTAGATAAAATTTACTTCAAAAACAGATATAAAATTTAGTCAAATATTCAGCTAATTGATTTTAACAAGCTAAGTTTTTAAGTTTTGAAATGAGAGTTTATCTCAAAGTTAACAGAAATACTTCTACCTGAGCTGTTTCAAAGTTTAATAGTAGATGAAAAACTATATCCAGATGACTACATTGCTGTTTTCTCTTACTGCGTTTCTGAGATATAGGTCTTTGCTGTCAGCTTGGAGTTCTCTTAAAGCAGCCTTTAGGTGCCCTTAAACCCTTGTTCTCTAAAGCAGGGTTTGGCAGACATTTCTTGTAAAGAGCCAGATATTAAGTATTTTTGGCTTTGTGGGCCATATGGCCTTTGTCACAGTTACTCACAGTTTCATTGTAACATGAGAACAACCACAGACAGTACATAAATGGTGAGTGTGGCCATGTTCCATTTGAACTTTATTTACAAAAACAGTCAGTAGGCCAGATTTGACTCCTGGGCCAGAGTTTGCTGGCCTCAAGGAATACTCTGCACTTGCCCAGCTCGTGACCTCCTCTCTTCTACTTGAGGATGTTTAGGTGGCAGGTAAAGATGCATCCCTGCATGCAGGCATGTCTTCCTCCTCCCGTTCATACAGTCCGTCGGCAGCACCTGCTGAGCTCCTTCAGCGTGCCGGTGTGTGTGTTCTGGACACCACACCGAGCTCTTGATCAGGCAGCAGCAGCTTCTTCTTGGAAGACTGAAAATTAGCATATGCCACACAGGGACTTGAGGAGGACAAGTTCTGTAGAGATTGGTGTGTGCACACAGCAGATTCTCTATGAAAGATTTTAGGTATGAAGGAATAATGCAAGAAAATCTGTGTAGGAAAACTGGACCACATTCCTGCTCTATCATCCATCTATGAGGTCTGAAGACTTTTTGTTTTTAATCCTTAAAACTTTCTTTTCTTCTTGAGAATTGGTTTTTCATCCTCCATCCCCTTTTCTTCATATACTCCTGCATGATCTGAAGTTGAACCTACTGGATTAGATACTGATGAACAGCTGAGTGACTAAATGAAATGTTATTATAGTTTTATCTGGGAAATGAGGGATTTGCACTCTCTCTCTCAGATAGATCTCTTTTTGGCTATTATACTTTTCTCTCAGTTCCGTTGCTGTGGGTTAGTGGTTCACCTAATAACTTTTCAGAGTAGCAAAAGAATACCTTTGAAAGTATTGAACTCTTCAATATTAATCTATCATGCTCATAAAAGTGGGGTATTATTTGGTCTCAAGAGAAGCTTAAGGCAAGGATATGTACATATTGTTGCCAAAACATCAATGCTATTGAGAAAGCTACTCAAAGCACACAACTTTGTTTATGGATAGCATGTTGTTTTTATATTACTGACAGTTAATACTAGAATCTCACAATATTTTATATTAAAGATGATATCACAAATGTACTGTATCAGAGAAATGAATTTGATCTTTTAGTATATATTTTAAAAAATCAGCTCTTAAAGTTTTGACACTGAAGCATTCTTTATTGTACAGAATAAAAGTAGAAGTTTTCTTTTTAATTTACAAATCTGTTGGAGGCAGTTTTTTAACCTTTTAAACAATCATTTATCATAGGCTATGATTTGAACTGAGAGTAGAGGTGGTGGTCTGAAGTAAAGGTTGGTGAACCATGGCTCTAGCTCAGCACCTGTTTTTGTAAAACTGTGGGAACAAAGCCACACTTGATTTACATGTTATCTGTGGTTGCTTTTGCACTACAACATCAGTTGAATAGTTGTGAAAAAGACTGCATGGTCCATAAAACCTCAGATATTTACTTTTTATGTATTTACCTTGACAGCAAAAGTTTGTAGATTCCTGGTCTAGAATCGTGCTGTGCAGTGGTACTTTATGCAGCGAGGGAAGTGTTCTGTATCTTCCCTGTTCAATACAGCAGCCTCTAGCTACATGACTTTTGTTCACATGAACTGTGGCTAGTGAGACTGAGTAACACAATGTTAACTTTAATTTTAATTTACATTTAAAATTAAAGAGCCACGTGTGGCTAGTGGCTACTGTATTGGACAGTACAGATCTGGAGTTTTCAAGATAGGGGGCTGTGTGGCTACAGAACAGCTGTTTTATGTAGAATTCAATGAAATGGAAGCTTATGTAACTCTTGTGATGACAAATATTAAACATCATATGTACCTATAGGTATATAATTTTTTAAAAGTTTGCTATGATATCACTATTTCACATATACTGTTTTTCCTCTACAGTGAGGAGGAGCTCCCATATCATAATGCAGCTATGGAACGGGTAAGTCCAGCTCTTGACTTATTTATAGTTACTGGTCAGTTGCTTTTATTAGAGGACTAAAATTGACTACCTTTGTGATTTTTGAGTACCATATTGAAATGATGCAGTCATCGTTAGAATTTAACCCTAATTATATCACTCTAAGAAAGTAATTAAACTAATGGTGAAATAGTTTTAGGAGATTTTATGAAATTCTGATATATACTTGAAAGTAAGGAAAGCTAGTAGTTACCAGAAGACTTCATTCTAGACTGTCAGTTCCCAGTCTAGCCATGCTTCGGAATATAGAGTCTTCTGAGAGTATTCTTCTGTCTGGAATCAGCCTCTCTGGGGCAGGGGTCTGAACAGGGAATTTTTAAAAAGCTTCACAAGTGATCCTCATGCACTCTCTGGCTAATAAAATACCATTCTAGACCAGTAACTCTTTGGAACATGAGATTTTAATAAATTTCCCACAAACAACAATAAAAAAACATTTTCTGTAGTCAAATAAGTATGTTAGCATTTTAAGGACTTAGAGAAGTGTTACATAGTAAACCCGTGAACATTTTTTTAGCCTTTCCTCATTATACTTAGCAAGGAGCTCGTTCCACACTTGGTGTCATATGAAGTAGTGATTGAATGTTTTAAGGTTTTTCAGAATTTCCCTCCTCTCCATTTTTTCTGTACCAAAAAATGAATTGTGGTATGAAAGTAGAGCTGTCGATTGGGATTCTTCTTGCTTTGTATATGTTTTATGGGGAGAGGGCTGAGTTTTAGATAATGAAGGTGAAATGGAAATTGGAATTTGAAAAATATTTTATAAAATCTTTCTAAGATAAAAATTTTCTGAAAATTAAAACAGTAGCAAAACCTTAAAATATAGACAAAATTGCCATTTTATATATAGAGAGATCCCCTTGTAGGCACTTCCTGCAGTTGAATTCTCTTGTGACAGCCAGGTATTCTCTCAACATCATAACCTAGATATTTTGACAAATTAATTTCTTTCTTTTAGTAACTACATTATTGAGTAGCAACTATGAAACAAGTATTGGACCAAGTACTTATAGAATAATGGGATTAAATAAGACATAGTTTCTGCTTTTGACAAGTTCATTGTCCAGTGACTAGAGGAAGGTCAGGCGAGACAGTAGGTGGGAGATTATTGGTGGCTTTTGGGGGTGTAGTATTATTGAAGTGAAATGGCAGTGCTGGTTAGGGGAAGGCAGATGCCGTGTAGCCAAGGAATGAATGAGAAGGAAGTGGTGAATAATAGTGAGCAGTTTGTAAATTCCGCCTCTGTTGAACTTTGCATTCATCTCCTTTGAGTGGGAGGGATCATAAGGATTTGTCCTGCCCTCTGACCATCAACTTGCTTGTCCAGTTTCCTGCCTTCACTAATCCTTGGGCCCCACTCTTGCCTCTTGCTCACTGATGCCACTGGAGTACACTCATGTCTCCATTCCCCTCTTCTCTCCCAGCTCAAAGTTTGTTGCAGGCCATTGTAATGACTCGCACGTACCTTTAACTTCTTGCCTTTCTTGCTGCTTTTAGGCTAAACTACAACCCTAGTCAAAGCCGCCTTCCTGCCTTTCCAGTGCCTGCACCTGCACGGCTAAGTGCACCTGGAAAAGACACACACCCGTGCTGACCGGTTCTACTTGAAATTCATCATCACAAACCTCAGCTGGGCCATTAATGCTGCCTGGAAATCCCACTGTTGACATACTCGCCCACTTCAAACCTCCAGCACCTCCTTCTCTGTCCTTTATCCCTATCCTTTCTTCCATGTTCTTGCTTCTTATTTCTCATAAGAAAATCGAAGCAATCAGAAGAGCACATCCACAAGCTCCCCCCACCCCTTTCTGTGCCCGTCTGTGCTGATTACTGTGAGTACATATGTTGCTTATTCAGGGACATGACTAGCTGATCTTCCCTCTCTCTCCTGAATTCTTCCTCTTTCTACTTGATTGTTCCCATAAGAGTGTACTCTATTATTACTCCCATAAAAAAATCTTTTATTGGCCCCATTTTCTCTTTAGCTACTGCCCTGGTTTCGTTTCCCTTACAGCAAACCTTGAAGAAGGTATCTCTACTCTTTCTTTCCTGTTTCTCTTCCACTCTTCTTTCTGTCATTCCTTCCTGATTTTCAACTCCCCACCCCATTGCCATTATTAGGGTCTGTAATTACACTATAGGATTCCATCAAGTAATCAGTGCTCAGTCTTCTTCTTCACCTACCAGAAGTGTCTGACATTCCTGTCTCATTCCTAACACATTCTCCGTGCTTGGTCTTCAGAACCCCATACTCTCCTCCTGTTCTCCTTTCCACTGGCTGCTCTTTCTCAGTTTCTTCTGCGTGGCCCTTCTCCAGGCCTTTCCTGTCTGTACTTTCTTCCTTGGTGATGGATCTTTTGGCTTTAAATACAACTCTGTTGGTGACTTGGCTCCCTGAACCTTGGACTTGTATGCCCTTGTATGAACATTTCACTGTCTAGACTTGGATGTTTGACTTGTATGTATACTTAGATTTCTAATAAATGAATGTCCAAGCTGGAGTTTCTATCATTCTCTTCAAATGTATTAACAGACTCCCCGTCTAGTAAATGGAAACTCCACTCTTCTAGTTGCCCATACTAAAATCTTACAGGCTGTCTTTGGCTTTCCAACTTCATATCCCATGTCTCGTCAGTCAGCATATCCTTCAAGACGTATTCAGAATTGGAGGACAACTCCCGTCTCCACTTCTGATGCCTGGCGCACCGCGGTCCCCCTATGGAGCTTCCTGTCCTCCTGCTTCTGCCACTGCCCTCTCCACATAGTCTCTGCTCACCAAACAGCCCACGTGCTCCTGTTAACATAAGCAAGATCATATCCCTCTCTGATCTGAACATACCAAGGGTCCCCTGTCACCCACAGTAAAGGGAGAGTCCTTAGAACAGCCTGCCCAGCCTCATGTGATCTGGGTTCTCATAGCTCTGATCTCTCCTCCTCCCACCTTCTCTTGCTCACTGCAGGCTCCTTGGTGTCTCTTGGACATGCGGCCTTGTTCTTCTTTCAGGCCACATTCCTCTTTCAGGCCTGGCCCCGCTCTGCTTCCTCTCCTGGCATACCCCCAATAGCTACAAGGCTCAGTCCCTCATTTTCTTGAGTTATTTCCTCAAATGTCACCTTCAGAATACGGCTGTCCCAGCCATCACATCCGAAATTGGAACTGCCTCTCCCTCCAGTGCTAATTATCTCCCTCCCTGCTTTATTTTTCTCTTTAGCACTTTATTTCATGTTATGGATTTTGATTATTTCTTAATTTTGTCTGTTTCTCCCACTAGGGTGTAATCTACATGGGGGTTTTAAAAAAATCTGCTTTGTTCATTGCTGTATTCCTAGAACTTAGAACAGTGCTTAGCATACAGTATATGCTCAATAAGTGTGGGCTGAATGAACGATGGAACGAATGTAATGATTCCTTTATAACACTAACAGTGGCAGAGACTGACCTTTGAAGTATTACAATGTTCTTCATTTGAGAAATTAGGGAGAGAAGAGTTAGGAGGTATTTTTTAACAAAAGAGAGCCACATTTGACAAAATAAAAATCTGTCTACCCAATATTGACTTCTCTCTCCAATCTCCCCCTCCCCCTTTTTGTAATTTCCTGATCCATTTAGATGATTCAAGCAGTGTGACCTTGAAGAAAAGAAGAAATATAAGCCATTAGAAGGATGCATGCTTGAGGAATGTCACTTGTTTGTTTTGAGAGACTTGCCTGTATAAAAAAGACCTCTTATACAATGCAGCTAAGCTCATAATTAATTGGTTATTTACTCTAAAAGAGTTTAATATAATGGAGAATCACTAAAAAGTGATCTATGCCTACCTTTATAATTTATTTTAAAGTAAGACATAATTTTATATTCACTTGTCAGTCTTTTACTGGGGCAGAGGCAGGGTTCTGAGGCTGCTGACTGAGGTTCCAGAAGGCCTTTCCTACTTAAACTGCACTCATATTACCTGACCTGCCTTTTACAGTTTTGGTTTCTTTAAGATATTCAAAGCAGTGTAAGGCTAGAAACTCTTTAGTTTATCAGGATATCCCCCCAGATATTGTGGTTTGAGTCAACGTCATGTATTCTGTAGTGACTGCCTTGTCCTAGTGGCCAACTCTACCATTTCTAGGAATCTAATACAAAATTTTATGTATGTTCTTCAGTTGAATGAAATCAGTGAAAGTGATAGCCTTGCTGGTCTTCAGGCTTGACAGCACATACACTGGAAGCACGTACTCACTGCCATTGGGAAGACTCGTACACTGATGCTTAGTCACGCCCTCACAGTGTTAGTTCCAGCTTTGCCACTGTCTGATTTCACGGGGGGCGTTCTCAGTTTACAGTAGGGATGGTGGCGTGCAGTCCCTCATCAGAGGATTAGTGTTGGTGTTTACGGAGCGCTCTGGTTTCCGCTAAACAGGCACTCAAATAAACAAACACATGTATAATCTTTACTCTGTAAAGAACAATATTAATAATAGATTATATTGTTTCTTTGTACTTATTGATGTTTTTAATAAAGAGGAAAGAATATGTGAAACTATGAATTTTCATGGATTCAGCTATCCGTTCATGTAGTGCAGTATTTTGCATGGTGTATAGAATATTGGAGCCTATTTATATCTTTTAAAACTATGTCTTAATTTTATGTGGTTAGAAATCGAACTCAAGATACATGACTTTCCAATGTCAAAGTGTTCTGTAAAAACTGACATGTTCCTTTTTGTACTTCTTGTCCTCTTCCGACCTCTGCTGGTGAGGTGTAGGCATGCATGATGCCCGTCAGCTTCATCCTCATTCACACGTCCTAATTGTACGAGATCAAAGGCAAACTGTAAGAGACGGGAAAAACCAAATGGTTTTTCCTACTCTCATACTCATCACAGCACAGAATACTTCTTGTCATCAAGATGTGTGTGTGTGAGTGTGTAGGTGGGACACGAGAGAAGGGGAGGACTCAGTGGGTAGGGATGCTCTTAATTCATGTCAGAGAATAGAAGGGTAGGAGCAGCATGTTTGGGAAAATAGTTTTGGATGTGTTGAATTGAAAGTGTATGTTGAGGCTGGGCATGGTGGTTCACATCGGTAATCCTGGCACTCTGGGAGGCCAAGGCAGGAGGATTGCTTGAGCAAGACTGAGACACTGTCTTCAGCAAAAATAGAAGAAATTAGCCTGGTGTGGTGGTGCACACCTGTAGTCCCAGCTACTCAGTAACCTGAGGCAGGAGGATCACTCAAGCCCAGGAGTTT
>CAUYPO010061807.1:0-11618 GCA_963574435.1 Cheirogaleus major
AAAAAAAAAAAAAGAAGAAGAAGAAGAAGATGAGGAGTAAGTGGAGGACAAGGAAGATGAAGATGATGAAGAAGAGGAGGAAGATGAAGAATAAATGGCTATCCTGTAATGGTGCATATGGAGGGTGTGTATATGCTCAGGCAATTATTTAGCTAAGAATGCGAATTCAAATGCAGCTCAATATTAGCTCAGTAAAAAAACTGTACAAATTTTTTGTATAGCTGATAAGATTCTTTGAAGAGGAAATACTTTTTTAAAAATACAGGTTGTAGCTTTTTGAGCGGCTACTATTAATATTAATACATATGGTTAGATTTTAAGCTCTGATGTTGAATGTTTCTCTGTTTTTCAGGGCTCATGGGATGATATTAGACCCAACTAGACAGTCTCTGTATTTTAATATCAACTCCGCCATGTAATCTAACCCAATCACAGGAGAGATCATCCCTCATATTCATGTCCAGATTCTGGACATTGAGAGGAGACATCTTTGGAGGGCCATTCTGCCTGATACACATATATGTCCATATATGTAACATACATGATGAAATATGCACAGGAAAAAGGCTGGGAGAGAACACAGCAAAAAAAGTTACCTGAGGCTCTCCTTCCAGTTGGGATTACAGGAGACTTTTCTCAACTTCCCACTTTTGTATGTGGATTTCTCATGAGGACTACAGTAGAAGGTTGTCAGTCTTCCTCTCAGTATCCACTCCCTTCCTTGCATGTCAGTGTCAAGACTTTGCTTTGAGGGCACTGTCCCTTTCTTCAGCCATTTACAGGGATGAACCTTGTCTGGTGTCAGCCAACCAGCACGTCCCATTGCATTGGCACACTGATTGGTTCAGGGATGGTTACATTACCCAGTTTGAGTGTGTGGACCCAGGAGGGGGCACAGCTAAGGCTTAAGTTGTGGCCTCCAAGCCAAATGGACACACTCTCAGCCTGGCAGTGCTGAGAGCTGTCACAAAGGACAGATGATGCAACGCGGGCAAGAGGAGGGGGAGATGGTGGTCAGAAACTGAGAGGCCTCTTTGGAGGATGTGGAATTTAATCTGCATAGAAAGGGTGGAAAGGACAAATTTCCTTCCTTCCTTCCTTCCTTCCTTCCTTCCTTCCTTCCTTCCTTCCTTCCTTCCTTCCTTCCTTCTTTCCTTCCTTCCTTCTTTCCTTTGTTTATTTCCTTTTTTCCTTCCTTTTGCTTTTGGTTAAGATGGCTTGAGCTGCACATAATGGAGTATCTGACCATTATATCAACAGAAGAAGAAGGGCTTGGGATTAGTTAAATCAGCATCCTCGGCCCTGTCAGGGCTCTGAGGTGCTTCTCTTGTCTCCACTTCTTGGGGCAGGATGGCTGCTATTACTCCAACACCATAGCTTTGCATGGGAATGTCCACAAGGAAAAAGAGCTCCCCATCTGTCCCTTCTAACCAGGATGGAAACATTTCCCAGGGTATTCTCCCCATGCTGCCCCAGCAGACTTCCATCTGGTCTGGTTGACCAGCATATGACCACAGGCCCACTGAACATCATTACTGGCAAAGGGGGTAATGATCATTGTGAGTCCCCAGGGCTGGGGCACAGAATCAGCCCTCTGAACACCTGGAATGTGGACAAAATTTGGGTCCCATTAGTAAGGAAGAAAGAGGGAATGGCAGTTGGTTGGTTAGGCAGCCACTGTGTTCCCAGCACTGAGCAAGACAGGCACATGTCCTCCCTGCGGGGAGTGTCTAGCTGGGCATGGAGGGAAAGGGCATTCCTGGCAGGGAGGACAGTAGATGAGCTTTGGGCAGGGCCCTGAGGGAACGGACCCCTGACAGATACTGAAAGAGGACAGTCTTAATGCTGAAGCCACCTGTCACCTGCTTTGTACACTTTCCCAGAGCCTATTCTGCACCAAGATGCAAAACCTAGATCTTCCCCAGGGCCTCTGCTGTGGTCATGTTCTTTGGTCACAGAACTCACACAGAGCAACAGTGACTCAAACCATGCTTGCCTTGTACAGTGTCCAATTAGGGTTTGGAAAATGGGGCCTTATGTCCCAGTGTGGGGAAGGGGAAATCGGGATGAATTAGAAATGTGGTGGCAGCTGTGTTAGTTTCCTGGGGCTGCCAGAACAAATGACCACAAATTGGGTGGCTAAAAACAATAGAAATGTGTTCTCTAACAGTTCCATAGGCCAGGAGTCTGAAAGCAACATGTGGATAGGGCCACGCTCCCTCTGCAGACTCCAGGGAATAGTCCCTCTCTGCCTCTTCCACCTTCCGGTGGCTCCCAGCAATCCTCGGTGCTCCTTGGCTTACAGCTGCATCACTCCAGTCTCTGCCTCTGTGGTCACATGGCACTCTGTCTGTGTCCAAATTTCCCTTCCTTGTGAGGACACCAGTCACTGGGTCAGGGCCCACCCTAATGACTGCATTTTAACTTGACGACACCAGCAAAGGCTCTATTTCCAATAATGTAACAGAAGTAAGGGCCTGAAAAAGGGAAAAATGTACTACAAGTTGTCTCTTTTAACTACTTCTCCACATTTTTGGAGAATTAAAACCTACACTCCTGCCTAGGGCCAGTAATCAGAGGAACAGAGGAGTTTTCTTTGTTTTAAACCATAAGAGACGGCTCAACAGAATTATACAGGCAAAGGGTATGAGGACATCTTCACAGGAGATAAGGCCAACCAGGACCACCAACCATAATTAAACAGCAATAGCCTAAAATTGAAAGCCCTATATAAAAGCTTTGCATTTCTGCTCAATGAGAGGACAATGGGCCTTTAAGAGGAGAGTCTGCCATCCTCCTTGTTTGCTGGCAAATTAATAAACTTCTCTTTCCTTTTCCTCAAACCACTTTGTCCTCATTCTTTGTTCAGCTGCAGGAACAAGTACTAAACTTTCAGTAACAATAAGGCCACATTCACAGAAGCCCAGAGTTAGGACCCCAGCATATCTTTTGGGGGAACAAATTCAATCTGCAACAGCAGGGTAAGGAAGAGGGGGATGGGGGTGTGAGGAAGGTCAACATCAACACTGCCAACTTCTCCTGTTGACTGCTCTGAACAGAGTCCAGCTGAGCCTGGGGAGACAGAAGGATCAAAAGGGATGATCCTGGTACCCACAGATGTTCAGGGCCAGAGACATTCTGGGAGCAGGAGATTTTGGGTTGGCTGTTAATCCCTCCTAAGCTCCCCACCATCCTGAGCCCTCTGTTTGTGAAGTGGGGCCTCAGTTATCTCCTTCATCACATGGGGACAAATTGCCCCCTGCACCACCCCATCACACTCCTTTTCAGGCCTGTGTGTGAGCTGTTCTCTCTGCCTGGACCCTTTCACATCAGTCCCAGCCCCCAGGTGACCAGGCCAATCCCTACTTAGCTGTCCTATCCTCCCCAGAGTCTCCTCTCCCTCTTCAACGCCTGAGTGGTTTTTTGGGGAAAGAGTCTCAAACTATGTTTTTCCTCTCACACTATTACCAAAGGCTTCGTACCTGTCCCCAAGGCCGAATCAATGAGAATGAAGAATGAGGACAAGTGGTTTGAGGAAAAGGAAAGAGAAGTTTATTAATTTGTTGGCAAATGGAGAGGGCAGTGGACTAGCGTCTCAAAGACTGCCAGCCTGGCTTTCAGCAGAAATACAGGGCTTTTGAAAATGGGGATTTTCAGCAGTTTGACTCAGGTCTACGTGACCAGCGTCACTTGTTTAACTATAATTAGGGGTTTGGGTCAACCTTATCTCTGGTGACAGCAGTCTCATGACCCTTGTCCAGACAATTCTTTTGAGCCATCTCCTGTGATTTAAGATAGTAGAAAACAAACAGCAAAGAACATTTTCCTGTCCCTTTGATTACTGGCCTGGGGGAAGGAATGCAGGTTTTAATTCCCCAAAAGGATGGGGGTTTTAGAGAGAGAACTCGTAAAACATTTCCTTGCCCTTTTTCCAAACTTTACCTCTGTTACACCACAGCAGTCATCCACATAGAAGACTTCCGTGACCAAATGTGGAGGTTGTTCTCCACACACCAAGAGGTGGACACCAGCTGTGTTACTGAAAGTTTGGTACTTTTCCCCCTTCGGTACTTGTCCCCAAGGCCCAATCAGTGAGCATGAAGAACAAGGATGAATGGTTTGAGGAAAAGGAAAGAGAAGGTTATTACTTTGCTGGCCAATGAGAAGGGTGGCAGATTAGTATCTCAAAAGACAACTGTCCTGCCTTTAAGCAGAAATACAGGGCTTTTTAAGGGGGGTTTTGAGAGGTTGAGCTCGGTCACATGTTGGTCACCAGTGTCACATGTCATGGCCTTGGGCTATTGTTGCTTATTTGTAGTTGGTGGGTTTGGTTGACCTTATCTCTGTTGAAGATGATCTGGTGACCTCCAGACAATTCTGTTGAACCATCTCCTGTGGTTTAAGATACTGTTTGGTTTTTTTTGAGACAGAGTCTCACTCTGTTGCCCGGGCTAGAGTGCTGTGGTGTCAGCCTGGCTCACAGAAACCTCAAACTCCTGGGCTCAAGCGATCCTACTGCCTCAGCCTCCTGAGTAGCTGGGACTACAGGTATGCACCACCATGCCTGGCTAATTTTTCATATATATATATTTTTTAGTTGTCCAGCTATTTTCTTTCTGTTTTTTCAGTAGAGATGGGGTCTCGCTCTTGCTCAGGCTGGTCTTGAACTCCTGAGCTCAAACGATCCGTCCGCCTCGGCCTCCCAAAGTGCTAGGACTACAGGCGTGAGCTACCATGACTGGTCTTAAGATACTATTAATAGAAAAAGAAGAGCAAAGATTTTTCTGCCCCTTTGCTTATTGGCCTCAGGCAGGAATGCAGGTTTTAATTCCCAAAAAGGGTGGAGGTTTTAATGAGACAACTGGTAAAACATATTGCCCTTTTTCAGATCTTTACCTCCATTACAGCTGGGCATCCTCTAACTCAATTCTGACACTATCTACCTGGACACCAGTCGCAAGTCCAGGCCTCTGGAACTTCTGACCAACCAGCTTCAAGTTGGAGTTCCAACAGTCCTCTTTTGGGGTTCGATTAATTTGCTGAAACTGCTCACAGAACTCAGGGAAACATGTTTACTAGTTTATTATAAAGGATTTTACAAAGGATACAGAAGAAGAAATGCATAGGGCAAGGTATAGGGGAAAGGGCACACACAGAGCTTCCATGCCCCCACTAAGTGCACCACCCTCCAGGGACCTCCATGTGTTCAGCTATCCAGAAGCTCCCTGAACCCAGTCAGTCCTCTTGGGGTTTTGATGGAGGTGTCATTACAGAGGCATGCTTAATTAAACTATTGGCCACTGGTGATCAGCTTGACCTTTAGCTCCTCTCCCCTCCCCAAAGTTAGGCTTTCTAATCATGTACTGGTCTTTCCTGTGACCAGTCCCACCCTGAAGCTATCAGTCTACATTAGCATACAAAATATAGCACTTTGGACATTCAAAGGATTTTAGAAGTTTTACACCAGGAAACAGGATAAAGACAATATCACAGTGGTGCCCCACTCTGATTACTGTTCCTTCCCCCCACCCCATAGATTTTAAGTCCACCAGGGTAGTGACCACTGTTTTCCCAACTCCCAGCTCATTAACCATTTTTTGGTCAAAGGACTAAATGAGTGAAAGCTCTTTATAAATTCTGAGTTTCCTTGCCAAGGGCCCTCCCTCCCTCCCCTGTCCCATGGAGAAATTCCCTGTTTTGAAAGCAAGCAAGATGGCTGTGCTCAGTGGCAGTATCGTAGCCAATGGGCTTTATCCCAGGTGCAATTATTGCTCATGGAAAGAAAGGGAGACAGAGAAAAGTGACTGTGCTAGGAAAGGCTACATGAGGCCTCCCTGGGTGCACTGGCCTGTGTTTCCCAGGGGTTCTACCCTAAAAACAGAAACAACATTCAAATACACTCAAATATAATGAGTCAGGGTGGCAGAGGGAAGGAAACTCATGGGCCCTGAGGCTCAGCCCAGCAGCGTCAGGGAAGTGCAGCCCAAACTATAACAAAAGGAACTAAAAGAGGTCCCACTTCACTGCCTTTCTCAAAGGATAGAAAGGAGATTTTAATATAAACCCTGTAACACTTCCCTGATCCCTTTTGTCCCACCCAGCCTTAGTTCTCTCAAGTTCCACATTCTCCACAGTCAGAAAGAAAAACAAGATTCTCCTCCACTCCCAGCTTGACTTGCCTCTCCCCACCCCCACCCCCTATACTCCACCCACCTTTCTTTTTTAATTGTGGTAAAATGTACAAATATACATAATATTTACCAACCTAACCATTTTAAATGTACAATTCAGTAACATTAGGTACATTTACATTGTTGTGTAACCATCACTGCTGTCTGTCTCCAGAACTTTTTTTTTTTTTTGTAGATAGAATCCTGCTATATTGCCCAGGCTGAACCTGAACTCCTGGGCTCAAGCCATCCTCCTGCCTCAGCCTTAGGAGTTGCTGGGACTACCTCTGTGAGCCACTACATTCAGCTCAGAACTTTCATCATCCCAAATAGAAACTCTACCCCCATTAAACAATAATTCCCACTCCCTTCTCTCCAGCCCCTGGTAACCTCTAATCTACTTTCTGTCTCTACGAGCTTGACTCCTCTGGGCACCTCGTATAAGTGGAGTCATACAATATTTGTTCATTTGTGACTGGCTTATTTCATCATGTTTTCAAGATTCATCCATGTGGTAGCATGTGTCAGAATTCCCTTCCTTTTTAAGGTTGAATATTCCCTTGCATGTATATCCCATGTTTGGTTCACCCATTCATCTGCTGATGGACATGAGTTGTTTCCATTTTTTGGTTATTGTGAATAATGCTGCTATGAACACGGACATACAAATGTCTGTTCCAGTCCCTGTTTTCAATTCTCCTGGATATTTACACAACTAGTAGTGGAATTTCTGGGTCTTCAGGGAATCTTGATGTCCAATCTTTTGAGGAATTGTTTTGCACAAACTGTTTGCCACTTGGGTTTCTACTGTTTCCAATGACGGCACCATTTTACATTCTCAGCAGCAGAGCACTAGGGTTCCAAATTCTCCACATCCTCTCTAGCACTTTCTATTTTCTGTTTTTTCATAATAGCCATCCTAGGAGGTGTGAAGTGTGGTTTGGATTTGCTCCAGGCTACTTTGCACTGAGTGGTCCAGGACTCTCTTTGTGATGCACCATTAACTTGGCTTTGACTCTTCACCGCCACAAGCAGCTGCCTCATTCTCGTCTCCAATTCAACAATCCAACTGGCTCAGTCAAGTCTATGATTGATTCTCTTTGGGTCTGGTGTCTCCCTCTGGTCCTACCAGCTCTGGCCAGAGGGATGGAAGGAGGTGGTCTGTGGGGCTTCCCTTTGCAGGAATGGGGTGTTACTTTCTAGATAGGGTTATTGGGGGTGAGCAAGAGCAGACTTGGACAGTGTAGACCTGTGTAGACCCACAGGCAAAATGGCAGGCAGGATGCATGTCTTCTGTGTTTGGTCACAAGAAACCAGCCCTCAGAAATGTCACATCAAGACGGGAGCCAGCTCCTGTAAATAAACTCAAGTTGATCAAGCTCCCAGGCCCTGGAGTAGCTGTTTGAATGTTCTTGTTTTTCTTTTCTTCAGAGTGTTTCTTTACTCGTTTAGAGTGAGAAGTAGATGGGCCAGGAGGACAGCGCCTGCACAGGCAGACCCGTGCGGGCTCTCCCTGCAGCCACGCCCCATGGGAAGCCCAGGTGTGATCAGACTGTGTGGTGAGGGTGGCATCAGAGCCAGGGGACCCAGGAGGGGACTGCCCATCCCAGGAACCAGGAACCAGGACACCCTCACCCCTACAGGGCCAGGGCAGCCCTGTCGCAGCTGGCTTTTTGTGTTTCCTTTATTTGTGCTCTTGGATGGCAGCTCTCAACAGTCTGCGATACCAATCCACCTTTGAGAATATGGTGGAAGCCACAGACCCACTGCCTAGAAACACCCCACACAGTGCTTGCTTCGGCAGCACAAACACTGAAACTGGAACGATACAGAGATTAGCATGGCCTCTGTGCAAGGATGACACGCAAATTTGTGAAGCGTTCCATATTTTAAAATTTTTAAAGAATTTATAAAAGAAAGAAAAGGAAAAAGAAAAACCCCACATACACCCTAGTTCAGCACAATGGCTTTGAGACAGTGCTCTGCGTCCACCAACTCCACTTCCCTTTCCTCCCGGGCACGCAGGAACATGCATTTCCCAGCCTTCCCTGGGCTTAACTGAGGCCATGTGATTGAACTGAGGGGGCAGAAATTAATGGACACCACTCGCAGGCCTGGTCCCTAAGACCTCCCTCACCGTCTTCCATTCTCTCTCTGTCCCCTGCAGGCCAGATGCAGAGGACCCAGAAGAGGACTCTCAGCCCTCCAAGCAAGTGGAGGGAGGAGCTTGAGCCCGGGAATGACTGCGTGGACCAGGCTCTCCCCACCCAAAGCCAACCTGCTCGGCACTGTGGCCCAAATACGAAAGAAACATGTACGTGTGAAGCCATGGAGACCGGAGGATTGGACAACCCTGACCAGCGCTCCCCTGGAGGTGGCCATCCGCAAATCTTCACTCTCCTGCTCAGCCTGTCCTGTTTGTATCCGAACCAGACACCACTCAGCTTACTTATGTACCACTCACTAAATTACAAGTGTGTTCCAGTCCCACCTGTGCAAGCCATGGGGTCCCCAACCTTCATTAATGCATTTTCACAGGCTCTTGGTGGACGCCATGATGGCAGCTGTGTTTGTTGTACTGATGAGTGCTTGAGACCAACAGAAGCTACATGAATCCTTGGGCAACCTTAAGTGTCTCTCTTAACTATCTCGTGTCCAACTCTTTTCATCACGGGACTCATTCCTGCCCTGCCCACCCCATGAGCACTGGAGAAGAGAGGTTGCGAGCCTCACTAGGGAGAGGGCTCCCCGGGTAATCAGGAAAATCCATCACAATCACTGGGATGGCAGCAATGAGCTAATGCTCTCTTCCCTCTACCTGGGGCAACCTCTGTCCCCCATCAGCCTATGAGCTTTTCCTCTGGTGTGCCCTGCCCAGTGGCATCTGGACTAAGGGCCTTTGTGACTGCAGAGGACAGTTTCTTTCTGCTGCCCATAAGCTATGCCCCAGCCCTGCCCTGGAGGGGTCCCCAGGGGACATAGGCAGTACCCACAGGATGGGGCTGTCTGAATGGAACTCTGGGGCCACAGAAATCTCAGCCCCCACATCCTTGTCTCAGACTCTCGGGGCATTTTGTTCACTCTTTGTTTCATATAAATGCTCTTCTAATTAATGCCAATCATGTGTCCATAGAACCAGAGGATTTTTCTAGAGAAAAATGTAAAAACGAGGTTCGAGGTAGCTGGCCCAGGAGGGTCCTGGGTTTGCCCTTCCGGCACTTGCTGTAGGTCAAGAGCCAGGCGGGAAGCTCTTAACAGCATTGCCTAATTGTAGAGGAGACGAGAACTGGGTGTGGGAGTGGGTCACACACCTCAGCTCCCCTCCCACAGCCCGGAAAGATGGGGACCAGGTATTGATGCCTTAAAGCCCCCTGGGTGGAGGAAGCTGTAGGAGTTAGGGCAGGGAGCAAGGGGTGGAAGAATGGCCATCAGCCAGCACAGGGGTAGGGCGGGCAGGAGTGTCCCTGCTGGGAAGAGGCAGGACCAAAGCCCCTGGAGGGCTCTCCAGGACAAAGGCAAACACAGAGTCCCTGCTGCTCCCCCAGAGCCCTGCCTCCGGGCCCCGCCCCCAGCTATAAAGGCCCCTGCCCCAAGCAGGCGCCCAGGCTTCCGAGGTGTCATGGCCAAGTCACACCTGCTGCTGTGGATGCTGCTGCCCACATTCTGTGGCCTGGGCACTGGTGAGTCCCCCAGCCTCCTTGTCACAGGCAGCCCCACTTCTTACAGAGCACCTGCTCTGTGCCAGGTGTTACCCCAAGTCCATACATGATCCTCATCTTAAAGACAAGGCAGCTGGGGCTCAGAGAGGCTCCAGGGCTTATCCATGGTCACGTAGCCAGTGGGTACTGGAAGCAGGGGGAACACAGAGCTGCCTGCCTCCAGCGTGTCTAATGGGTTTAAAGGTTGGGAGGAGTCAGGATGCCCAGTGTGTAGTCTGGATCCTGATTTAAGGCTGCTCTGGCCCCAAACTGCAGCTGTCTGGGCTGCCCCATCCCTGGCCTGTGCCCAGGGCCCTGAGTTTTGGTGCCAAAGCCTGGAGCAAGCGTTGCAGTGCAGAGCCCTGGGGCACTGCCTGCAGGAGGTCTGGGGACACGTGGGAGCCGTGAGTACCACCGAGGATGAACGGCAACTGGGGGCCTGGGATGAAGGGTGCTGGATGAGCCTGAGGGGATTGGAGCCCCCATGGGGGGTGGGATGGGGTGAGATGGGGTGAGATGAAATGGGATAGGATGAGTGGGATGGGGTAGTGTCTCGGCAGCCTTTGCCTGAGAGAGCCTGCCCACTGGAGCTGAGAGCACGCCCCCCACTCATGTGACCCCCACCTTGGGGCCCCTCCCCAGGATGACCTGTGCCAAGAGTGTGCGGACATCGTCCACATCCTCACTAAGATGACCAAGGAGGCCATTTTCCAGGTGATGAGGCCCAGATGCTGGGTGAAGCTCGGGGCCTAAGAGATGAGGGACAGAGCAGGGAAGGGGTGAGCCCCTGATGGGGCCTCTTGCGGGCTGAGGGTGAGGCCTGGCTTTGCTGGGGACTCCAGGGCCTGCCCTCAGCAGCACAGCTAGACACAGTCTTTCCTGGGGGCCCGGAGGGGGGACCTACATGTGCCCAGCTATTTAACTCTTCGGCACTCAGAATGCCAGTGCCCTGGGAGAGGGGCCGGTCTGCCCTGGTGGTGGCCCTGTGTCCAGGGACTCTGGAGGAGAAGATCACAGAGAGGTCAGGATGACGGCCCCGTCTCTGTCCTCCCAGAACAAGACTCGGAAGTTTCTGGAACAGGAGTGTGACGTCCTCCCCTTGAAGCTGCTGGTGCCCCGGTGCCGCCATGTGCTTGATGTCTACTTCCCCCTGATCATCGACTACTTCCAGAGCCAGATCGTGAGCCACGAGCTTGCCCCTGCCTGACTCCCCAAGCAGGGCCCACACCCACGACACCTAGAGTGACCCCCACACGGCACCCCAGCCCTACACAGACACACACACAGCACCCAGCCCTACACACACACACACACAGAGCACCCAGCGCTACACACACACACACAGCACCCAGCCCTACACACACATACGCACACACAGCACCCAGCGCTACACACACACACACACACGCACACACAGCACCCCAACCCTACACACACACACACACAGCACCCAGCCCTACACACACACACACACACAGCACCCAGCCCTATACACACACACACACAGACAGCCCTACACACACACACACACACACAGCACCCAGCCCTACACACACACACACACACAGTCCTACACACACACACACAGCACCGAGCCCTACACACACACACACACGCACACACAGCACCCCAACCCTACACACACACACACACAGCACCCAGCCCTACACACACACACACACACAGACAGTCCTACACACACACACACACAGCACCGAGCCCTACACACACACACACACACGCACACACG